>CAVNYN010201844.1:0-65090 GCA_963692815.1 Nyctanthes arbor-tristis
TCTAATATTTTATTAAGCTTTTGAAATTACAATTTCAATGTTCTTGATGAATATTACACTATTACTATGGAAGTAGTGATATTCAAATGTCTTGATATTACTCTTGAGAAGTAGATTTGTACAAATCTAAAATATGATATGATAACTTGTTACTCTTTAGAAAGGATAATACTATCGATATTCTAGAAGAATGTAGAATCATGATGATTCTAAAGATTAAATTGATTCAACATTCATAAGTTTCCTAGTTGAAATCTTGAAGATTCCATATGAATTAATTTGAGGAATATCTCATAATTTCCATTATACAAGAATATTTTATTATATTCCTGAATCAGTATAAATTTCGACTAATATCATAAAGAATTTTATAAAAAATTCTTTATGAAGAGACCGAGAACACATTACTTGGCTATTTTCCATTAGTTTTCAAACTCCATACGTACACGAACTTGATCAGAATTTATAAAAAAATTGATGTCTACACCGTTTTCAAGCAATGTTCTGATCAATAAATGTATCTATATATATCAAGATAAAATTAAAGATGAACAACATAAATTAGCGAAAACGAATTAAGATACACACCCGATACGTTTTAATCCCTGGGACCAACGTTTCCCCATTTACACAGGAATGTACCGTTCGCACTAAAAATTTCCCAATATTCAATTGAGTAATAAAAAGATGAAAGCAAGATGACATTAATGAGAATTTGTGTTGCGGGCATTGACGAAGATGAGGAACGGTGAACAAGTTGTTCCTAGTGTCATATATATAGTAACGTGAAAACTATGACCTGATTTTTTAAAATTATTATTATTATTATTATTATTATTATTATTATTATTATTATTCCCAAACGGAAAAAAGAAAAAAGTCAACCAGAGAGTGTTGAGTAGGATGACCCAACATCCATTAAATGAAATAATGAATGACGGCCTAAGGGCCTGTTTTGTTGATATTTTTTAAATTCATTTTTAGTCTTACCTTTTAAGAGTAAATATTAAGTAAAAAATGAATTTTATTTTCCTTATTTTGAGCATTTTCAAATTTTTAAACTGAAAAGTTAAAAAGGACAAAATGACATTTTCCTTGTTTTGAGCTCTTTAGTTTAAAAATTTGAAAATACTCAAAACAATGAAAATGAAATACTTCTTTTACTTTAATATTTAGTCTTAAAAGATAAGACTAAAAATGAATTTAAAAAATATTAACAAAACATGACCTAAATAAATTGCATTTCTTAACCTCATTAAATCTACCTATACTTTTCCAGAATAATAATAATTTAAATTGATTGTTTAATTATTCCATTCTCATTCTCCGCCTTTATTTATGCAACTATTCATCTCTCATGTCCCTCGTTTGGAATTGACGATATTTTACGATTTCACTTGAATGCATTGTTTGATTATTTTCTTTTCTCTGATAAGAAAATTAAATAATATTTCCCAACTTATTAAAATTTCACATTACCTTTTTCTTTTGTTCTTTTTCCTTTTCTTTTCATGTTTCACTTTACATATGTTATTAGATTTTCATCTGTACACTGCACGACAAAAATATATATCAAATTATTTTTTTAAAAAATAAATAATATAAAATGTATAAGTTTTTTTCTTTTCTTCTTTTTTTTTATGCTGAAATTTTGTAAGGCTGTATTACTCAATAAGGAATAATTAATTTTTAACGTTAACTAAATAATAATATAATTTTGTTCTTGTCATATTAAGGTATTACATTAAAATTTAACCCTATTGCAATTAGTAATGCAAATAAATATCATTTTATTTTTTGACACTAATTTAGATAAATGACATTATACGAAATAGTTGTTAATTGGGCAGCTCTTCCGATCTATTTTGAAAATATTTTTTATTTGAAACAAAGAAAGTCAAATGGTATGAAGATAATATAAATTAATGATATATAAAAGTAATCATATATTTGTTAAAGAAAAATAATCGTAATTATTAATATTTATAGCTGGAAACATTAAGAAAAAAATTAAAATTAAAATTAAAATTTTTAATTAATCTAAACTAATGATATATATATGTTTAATTAGTTAAATACTCAATTTAATTAAGACAATTCATAAAAAATAAAAATTTCAAAAAGAAACATATTAATGAATATAGGTTATCAAGTAAGCTCCTCATTTATATTTATTTCTATTATTTTATTATTATTTGACGAACATGAGTTATCAACTAAGTTGCCTATTCATATTAACTAGTTTATCACCTATGTGTTACACAAGAAGATTAAATGTTAGTGGACACATAATTTATCTTTAGAATTTGTTAAAAATCCTTTTGTAATTGATTGCACTTAAATAAAATGTTTATATTTATGTTATTCATTAATTTGAAGTAAACATTTGATATAATTACTACAGGAAGTAATGTTCTTTGTTCAACATAATTAGTTGATTTTTTTACATGGGACACTAACTACACTGAGATTGTTGATGCAATAAAACAAATGATTAAAGAAACTATATAAATAATATGATTTCAAATTTAAAACAAATTACAATGCATGTAACTAATTTAAATTACAAAACACCTCCTTATAGACAACGTTAGGAGTAAAACTTCCAAATTAACCATTGTCATCAGTGATCAAGATCTTCAGACCCTGCCGGCTAGTAACTCTAGACACACCAACATAAAATTGGCCATAAATTTTGTGTGTACACATATATTCCCTATATTTGCTTGTCCAAAATGCCTTGGCTGTGCCAATGCCCACCTCGAGTCTGATAGATAAGTTTAAAACTAAAGCTACTTCACCATATTAAACAATTAACATAATATGCTTATGATGTCAATGAAAGCCATAATGCTATAACAGACTGAAATGCAAGTTCTAAGAACACCTGTATAGAACAATTGTAATTATTAGATTTCAACTCATGTAAATCCATTTCAAGAGAGTTACAATAGCTTTAAATTTAATAATAATAATCTCAGATTACAAATTTAAGTAAATTAGCAACAGAAAATGCTGGCAACAATAGTCAGCACAAAGAAGGCCTATATGTAATAGTTAAAGTTCACCTCATATAATGAAACAAAACCCTATTTCAACTGGCAGCAAGAGTCAACATTCGTAGCTTTTGAAAGAAAAGCAAAAGAAGCAAGAATTGACATCATATTTTGAACATAAGCTGTTAATTTGTAAATGCAAACACAAACTAATAATTATCAACTGAATTCAGTTGTAGATGATTTGAAGGTTTAATAACCTTGCCTTCTTACAAAGCCAAATAAAAATGCCACCACCCAAGACACCAAACACAACCCAACTGGCACTACCATGGCTCTGTCCTTGCTATATAAGGTCAAAGCTGGCTGCAACCATTACGCCGGCAGCCATCCCATTGCGTACACCAGCCCACTGGGAATTGAGGTCCACAAAGAAGAATGGTATGGCACCTAAACCAGTATGCAATTAGATTACTAACAGAGGAATTAATGATAGTTAATAATAGTTAATAACAGAGGAATTACTGGCAGCAATGGCATAGAATTTCAAATGTTTATAATAGTTAGCCTTGTCTAGGAGCAGAGTCATCAGCTAACCAGAATGTTCTTAGCAATAGTTTGATGTTCCTGCTTTGCCAAAAGTTGAACAACAATATTAAGGAATGCACAAAGATGAGGGAAAGGACAGATACAAAGAGTTATCAGAATTACAGACAACATCATCGCAAATCAAGCGTATACTACGCATTATTTCACAATTCAATGGAGAAATGTTTTTAATGACCCATAAGAATTGGATAAATGTTTCAAGATCAAATATTTATCGACATTGCCCATAGTACAATTCTACATTGCCCACAGTTCTGAAAAATTTCCCCATGTATTTTAATACTGTTTTGAAAAATGAACAATTCACGTGGTGACACGCCTCACTCCCAGCACCTCTAATTTACTAGAAGTGTGACGTTTGCCGACGATAAATTCTAACTAGAAGTTAGAATTTACTGTCAAAGCTCATGAATATACTATTTATTTTAGAAAAATTTCGACAGCATCTCCTTAAATTTGTTAACAAGCTAACCTGGATATTATCCAACATTAAGCCCACAACTCCTCCTTTATTTGAAGCAATAATTCATATCTGAAGAGATATACCAACGAAAGTGTAATTCACCCTAAACACCCAATCTCATACTAGTAAGTTAACCATATCAAAGTATATAAACCATAATAACATCAAACCCTATAACAATTTCTATGTAGTGGCTCAATTCCGGAAATAGCATCCTGATGTGTTACCCAAACTCCAATTGCTACCTGCTGAGAAAATCATTTTGAAAATATATGAACTAACTAGACCATTGAGTGGAGTTTTTAAAATAATCATGCTTTGAAAAATCATAATATAACCTTGCAAAATCTCGAATATTTAAAATTCATAATTTGAGCTCAATTCGAGCATAACATGAATATTCATAAAATCATTACGTATTGGAAACATCGTGAACATCATTTCACTCTAATAATCATCATAAAATCATCGAGATTAATTCAGCTCACATCAAAACATTTATAGCATCATTCAAATGCTAGAAAACTTCATGTAAATTCATTTAATTTCAAGAGTCATCATAAAAATCCACCCTAGAGAGTATCTAACATCCCATGATCATAATATCGAGTCATACACGCGTAGACGTCAGCTTGGGCCATAAGTACTTTATGACCTTTTCACCCTATGAGGCACAATTAAACAGCTTGAACTATATCTCACACTTAGGCCTTTTCGCCTGGGCAGCGTTCATTTAGTCAGCTTGAGCCATGAACCCCTTCGCCCGTAGGCGGCATGAATAATAACATAGGACACAACTTTGGGAGTTTTGATGCATCATTTCATAAATCACATTTTCAAATCAAACACTTCTCTATAGTTCATGAGGCATCATTTTACATAAATATCCACATGCACATTTCTGAAGAAAGTATTATCTTTGTGAAATTTCATGAAAATACATGATCGTCACAAAACATAACAAGTTCTGTGACAGCCTCAATCCCACATCGTTTGGATAGAGAAAGTGAGACCAGTTTATGAGCCAAGAGACCTATTTCATATGACATGAGGCATTTTGAGTGAGAACTCAAGAGCAAAACCGCGCGAGTTAGGCCCAAAGCAGACAATATCATGTCAAAGTGGGGCGGGTCGTTACAGATGGTATCAGAGTAAAGCCCAACCGGAAGTGTGGCCAACGAGGACGTTGGACCCCCTTAGGTGGGGTGATTGTGACAGCCTCAATTCCGCATCTCTTGGGTAGAGAAAGTGAGACCAGTTTATGAGCCAAGAGACCTATTCCATCTGACATGAGGCCTTTTGAGTGAGAACTCAAGAGCAAAACCTTGCGGGCAAGGCCCAAAGCGGACAATATCATGTCAAAGTCGGCCGGGTCGTTACAAGTTCATGCAAAAATCATAGCATAACAAATTTCCATTTAAAAAGAGAGAAGTGAAAGATTCCATTCACCGGTTAAGTAGCATTTTTTGGTATTTCATTTCCTTTTGATCTTTATCATTTCCTGCGACATTATATAAACATTCTATTTAACATCTAATTCATTCTAATGAATTTCTTTTATTCCACAATCCCACATAACGTGATTCCTCTACTTCTCTTTCATCAATCCTATTTATATTCTTCCTAGTTTATTTGTTAGTTAAAGATTTTCTAATCCAAATAATTTTTATCACCATGAAATTCCCTTTGGATTACACATTCTCTATTTCATTAAATTCTCAAGACATTTTCATTCTTAAATTAGACATATGATTATCCCTTTTATATCATTATCTAGACTCTATTACATCTTAGAAATTGTAATAATATTGAGTATTAAAATCTCAATTATCTACTAAAATAACAACACTAACTCTTTGCCTTTAAACATTAATTCTTGGCCTTTAATAAACTTTCCACATTTGCAATTAAGTTGTTCGTTAGTTGTATTTATTCTCAACCTTACCAAAATCCTCAATTACCTTGATATTATGCTATAAAATCATAACACCAACTTATACGTAAAATTTCAACCTTTCAACTAAGGACTGCTAAATTTTCCTGTTCAGCAATGCCCATTTAAAACTATTTAAAAATCAAGGATGGTGTTATATGCTTATGAAATTCTCCTAGAATATAGAAAATTCATATAAGTTCATCATATATGAAATTGGGCTCAAGAAAACTACGTTGACCATACCAAAATATTTCTTCACCTCCCAGAAAGTTGTCCTCAGGTCAACACTATCCCTTTTTACAAAACTTGTCATAAAAACTCCTACTGGACTCCAAATGGTATCATTCCAATTTTGGATGATAGATAACTCATAGAAGGTCATTTCCCAACTTATCTTGTGTTAAAGTTCCACACATACTATTAGTTATGATCTTCCAAAGTTGATGGGCAGAACAATATAACAGAATAATTTCCATGCCTAAACACTTCTTCTTACGAGTTGTAAAGGTGTAACTTATTAAAGTCCCAAATACCCTTTAATAATAAAATTACTAATTCTTAGCCTTAAGCAAAATTTCCATATTTCCATTAAACATTGGATTGCTCTTTTCTTCCTTGCATTTATTCGAGACTTGACGTATTTTTTTATTATTATTATTATTTTTTTTTTACAAATACTTGTAGCATCTCATGCAAACTAATCTTCATTTATCATTAAAACACCACAATAACTCTTACCATCTTAAGCAAAATTACAACCTAGTATTGCATACTCATAAAAATTTCCATAACCTTTAAACATATACCAAGCTTAATAATAAATAGCACTTATGTTTGATTCTTATACTTCCCAAGATTCTTCAAATTTTTATTTCTTTTTTTTTTTTTTTTTGTGCCCTGACAAGAATCAGTAGCCCCCTTTCTTTCCCTTTCTTTTTACTTTCTTAGTTTTTGTTTTAAGCCTTTCATAACTAAAATGCCAATGACAAATTTGTAAAATGGGTCCCTGAACCCCCTTAACCGAATTGCCTTCTTCTTCTTCTTCTTCTTCTTCTTCTTCTTCTTCTTCTTCTATTTTTTTCCTAGTTAAAGACACATTGCTTTGCTTCTTATACTCAATCCAACAACTTCACTTAATTCAGCAAAATACTATAGAATTCATTTAAAGTTCCAACGTATATCTCTTTCAAAATACTATAGAATTTCATTTAAAGTTCCTCCCTAAACCTTATTCACATCATTTAAACTTGTAAAAAGACTAAATCATAACCCAACTACTCCATTCTATAAAATTTCTCAACCCTACAAGAAGAATAAACTTTAAAATTTATATGCAATCAAGACTTAAATATGAGAAATACTTACATAAGATTCTAGTTCTTTATTCTTCTTCTTCATTCCCTCAAGTTTTACCAAGATTTGTTCCTGTTTTCCTCTTGGCCGACTTGCCTCTGTCTCCCGCTCTCCCTCTCGGTCTCTCTCGGCTATCTTCTCTCTGCTTCCCGTTTCCTCCTGTGTGTGTACAAATTGGCCCAAAAAGCCAAGGAATTATCTAGATGTTTAGGAAATTTCACCCAAGCTCCTTCAACTTCTTTCTTTGCTTTAATTAGGTCCTAAACTTCATGCATTATTTTATTGAACCCACCAACTTATGATATAACTTCATATAAATCCCAAACTTATTTAATCGCTTAAATAATAGCCCCAAAATTAAATTAGTACATCTTAGTCCAACTTTGACATTGACTTGATTATTTCACCGTTGACTTTTGATCCATAGAATTTGAGATCGGAAGAGCACGTGGTCTTCTCATCAACTGTTCATTCTTTGTCGCGTAGAACATAGCATGAATAGGATGTAAAAGGATTTTGCACAAAAAAAAATTTATATACACGGCATAATTTGTGTCCCAACATTTCTTTAATTTAACAAGTGGTTGGATAACGTCATATATACGGGTGGTTTGATTATTATATATTCCAACCATCCCACTAAAATCTATTTTGTTCACCTAAGGTCAGACCTCATCTCTCAATATAAGGTCCGCCTACATGGCAAATGGCCCATAATTTCTTTAGCAGTTCAATAATCTATATATTAATTAAGAGGACTAACTCTCAGCGCATTTTGTACCGCGATTTTCCCTAGCTTTTTTATTTTGTAAATTTTGTGGTAATTTTTTTTTAAACAAAATCTTTTTGTAAAGAGGAACTCAAAGAATATTTGAACATGAGATAATTGAATTTAGCATCCAATTGTTAACCACTTTGCCCATTTCCTTTTTATTTTTATTTTTTCGGCTTTTTCACTAATAAATTAAAATATTAAATCTAAAAGACGAGTACGAAAACAAACCCTACTCCCTCTCAATTCATTCATTTACCATATCTTCTCCCTGAGTGTGTTGGTGGGTTTTATGTTATTTGAATTTTTTATACATTTTACATTATTTTTCAATTTTCTTTAGTTTTATTAGGATTTTTAAAAAAGTAGTTGTAACGGGTATTTTTTACCTACTCTACCCAAACCACTCTACCGTGTACCCGATTCAAATGGGTACTGGGCGGCTATCGAGTGGAGTTGGTAGAGACGAGGCGGGGTGCAAGGGAGGCATATCTGACCAGAACACGTCTTTTGCTATTCTTACTGTTAGGATTCCTTCTATTTTCAAATTAATTAAAATATGATGTCTATCCTATTCACCCCCTTCAATTTTTTTAAATACAATTACAATCCTTATCATGGCAGTAAAAGTACATATAGATATAAAACTACAAACTACAAACTCTATACAAAAAGTAGATAAACCCCCACATGGGGGGAATCAAACGTGGGACCTCTACATCTTAGGGTCTCAACTTTAGCTCTCTAATCAGGAGTAAAGCTTTATTGGCACCTCCTCCAATTTTTAGATTAATTAGATTTGAAAAATTTATTTCCTTATTGTGAGATAAACGTCACTTCTTTCCCCAAACACGTCCATATCTAACATCGCTTTAATTGAATTGTATGATGCATATCTAAAAATTTAGATTTAGTGTAAAATGCGATGTCTTGAATTGATAATGACTTAATAAGTTAAATAAAAATTATAATATATTTTTCTATTTGAATTCTCATTATACACTACAAGAATTCTCGGCAATTGCGATGAAAATTTCCAACGACTCTGAAATTCACTGCTACAGCTTTGGGGTTGTCGCCGCAGTAGGGTTACCCCTATAGCGGCGACAAATTGATGTCGCCGTTGTAGGTTCTACCTACAGCGTCGACAAGGTCCTCCTGTAGCAGTGACAAGAAAGTCGTTGCTATAAAGTATGGCAGGAAGATTTCCTGCCTTTCTTATGCCTTATACCGACGAATTTTCCTTACTATAGATACTATGTTTGTCGCTATTGTTATAATAATTTATATAATATATATTTTATATGCAAGTTTGGCATTGAAAATTGCCCTAGTTCAATTGGTAAAGGGCTTGAAGTTGGAGGAAGACTTCCCGGGTTCGAATCATGGTGGAGGCAAAATAATTCCTCAATTAAATGAGGGGGACCCGGCTCGGGTAACAGCAGACGGGTGGGTGGGGGCGAATATTTTTTGTGGCCCAAAGCCATTTCGTCTATAACGGCGACACATATGTCGTCGCTATAGCTGCTGTTGTTACAGGGTTTCTAGTCGTCGCTGAAAGGCAACAGGTACGGGCCAATAGTAACAACGTGGCCATCGCAAAAAGTTGCCGCTGTTGGTCTATGGAGGTGACTTTTGGGCCTATAGCGGCGACAAAGTCGTCGCTATTGGCGACATTTCTTGTAGTGCTTGTGCTTTAATTGCTATATATAACATGAATTGAATCATATACATACTTCACATAGCATAACTTATTTCATCATTGTTTCACCATGAGCAATACTTGACATTAGAGAAAATTCCTTGCATAATAGCATTGTTGTCACCATAGATTTCAAACACATGAATTTTCAAATAATAGCACTATCACCATCATGTACATGAATTTTCTCAAATAATTCACATAAGCATATTCAAATAACACATATTAAGGAGTGTAAAAATCACTCACATTGAATCCCTAATTGGGATTTATTACGTTCTTCTTTCCTCGCTTCCTCATTCTTTAGATCGACATGCATTCAACTTTTCCTTCTTATTCTCTAATTTTTAGAGTGTATAAGGAGGATATATTGCTTATTTAGAATTATGTCTTAATTTGGTGAATGGGCAGAGAATTCACTCACGTAAAGAATGTATTTGATACTTAGGAGACCAAAGTGGCAATAAACTAAAGCGTAAAAAGGTCAAGTAGTAATTTATAGAAGTGGGGAGGGGAGAGCGAGAGAAGAGAGAGAAAGAATAAGAAAGAGAGAGAGGGAGAAGAGACGGTTGGTGCAATGCAAATGGCAAAAATCTCCTCTTATTATAGAAGCTCATGTCCTATGGATTGTTGCTAGGTTGCCAAGTTAAACCAAATGAAACTTTACACATTTTCTCCCATCTTTGCCCCACATGATACATATGTTGGCGCACCACATTGCATCCATGTATTGTATTTTTCTTTCTTTTGTCTTTCTATCGACTTGTAATTCGACCTAATTTTAAAGGGTCAAATGATGTCCAAATAGAGAGTTCTTAGTGTCTATATGAAGCTCTTGGAGAGTATTATATAATAACGCTTTGAAAACTCCAAAATAATTAACAATTAAAACATTCTAAAGTGAACGACTAAAGTCATTTATTACAAATATTAACATATTTTGCACTTATTCTTTCTCTTTTTATCACTTAATCATTAAAATAATAGAATAGTTCTACTCAACAATAAAAATAGTCAAAATGCAAGTAGGTGAATTTTGCAAGTCGTTACAATCTACCCCCCCTTAAAATAATTTCGTCCTCGAAATTACTATAAATTATCCAGGCTAAACCTTATAAAAAAAAGCATTTTAAAACTTTCACAATGTAATTTACCATAAAATATCTTAGAGTCATAAATATCTTAGAATCCTTGATAAGAAAATTGTCTTGAGAGTAAAAATGATATATCGTAACATTTAAAGCTTTGAACATAAATGAACATCATCCAAATCAGCACGTGGCAAGGGCAACTTTAGATTACATCTAATTTATACATGTGATGTCATCATCTTCTATATATTCTAATCAAAATATTAAAAATGATTCTTTTCTCAACTTGAGGGTTTAGAATCATCTTAATGTCAAAACAATGTTTAATTAGATCACATTTCTTCTTGATATTACCCCCTTATAGTATTGTTATTCATTTATATATTTATTTATCTATTTATCTATTTTTTTACAAGCTTGGTACATTGGAGAAGTTGATTCCCGAAAATTGGTAAGTTATTGTGATGTTGCTATCAATTCTAGAGACTCAATTAAAAATCTCTTAACTAAAATTACTCTTATAAAATTTACAAGAGTGGTGTTTAAACCATCTTATGTTCAAATTCCTTAATAGAAACCTTGTACAATTAAAATCTCCAAACCCAAAATTAATTTGGAGACCCATTATTAATCTTCCAAAATACATGGGGAATTTAAGTTCTTTCATTTCTTTTATCATGCTAATTTAAGAAGTAATGACAAACATGGCATAAGGCGGAAAACTTTAATTCTCCCATTCTTAATTTCTTCTTCCCGATTTGTTGATCATTTCTTTCATACCTCTGAAGCCCTAACTATTCCCTCCAACTTTTGCAATTTCTAAATTTCCCTTATAATTGTGCTAATGAAAGAGACTAGTGATAAGTTTAAAAATCATTTTGGCTATAAAAATTTTGTAATATCGCCTAAACTTTGGGTACAATGTATGACATTCAAGATAAGGATGTCCAAATCCAAGTTTAATTGAAGCAAAATATGTAGTTGTTTAAGAAAATAGGCATTCTATAAAAGTCATCTTGTTACCTTGTGACTTAAGAATTTTACTTCTATTCTCACTATACAATGGTATTTTTGGCAATTTCATTCCTTATACATAATTCATTCCACGTTAAGAAAGTGAGTAATTGACGAAATTTTTATACCTCGTGCAATCATATCGGCCCTATGTCATGTTATTTTGGTAATTTCTTTGACAAAGTATGATTCAAATATGCTACCAGTGACATTTCAACAATTTTATTCCAATCTAGATTCGTGTTTTAGAAAAAGTCGGACTGAATTTTCTATACTTGGGTATGCATTTTATTCAAGACAGAGCAATGTTCATAAATTTGGAGTTTATAACAAAGTACCTAAAGAGTGAACATTCTCAAAAACTATTTGGTAAGCAATATTAAATTTATAATTTGTTGAGCTAACAAGTGCACATGAATTTTGTCTAATTAAAGAATTCTTGGAAGATTAGAAGGACAAATTTGTACATATGACCAACATTATTATCTGAAACTATATCAAGAACATAAGGAAAAGAATCTGTTAGCGGGAAAATTACACCATTGAATATATTTAGGGCCCTTTTTTTGTGAATAAATTGTAAACCTTGATTTTTCTGTTATAGTAATAATTCACACTTATTATAAAGTACATAAAATTTACTTATGAATGGAATAAATAATGTAAATGATGGAGAAGACACTTGGGTGATAGAAGTCATACAAGTGCTCCTAGAAATGAGAATGATATTCATTAGACTTTGCTTCACCTCTAGAGAATTAGGGCAAATTTATAAAATTGATGTCAAAGTTTATTTAATTGTGCCGACAATAAATTCATCATCCTAGCAGAGTTTGTTAAGAAGCTTCAAACCCCTCATATTAAGAAAGACATACCTTGACGGAATATTTTCAACTTGATGTCGTAATATCATCCTCTTCCCTATTTTGTATCTCATGATGTCTGTCTATTTTATGCAAGTTATAATATACAACATGTACCTTATAAGTTACCTTTCAAGATTTTGAGTCCTTTCGCCATTTATATCGATACTTGCAGGAATATCAAGACTTCTAGTTGCATAAGTAACTCACTGTTTTATCGGTACTGGAAGGTGTATTAATATTTTAAGTTTATCATCAAAGCCTTCTGTGTTATTGATACTGACAGATGTATTAGTACTTTTAATTTGTCATGATGCTCTCTGTTTTATCTATATTGACAAAAGTATCAATACTTTTTATTGAAACAAGCATAGTGTAGTTCCTTCAATTTTGTGTTTCAAATATCTTCTAGTACTGATTTTTAAGCTTCTTCATAAGTTATTTTCTTTCTCTAGGTTGCTTTCCTTAAATTTATTAATAAACTTAAAAGTCTATCATGGTTCATAAATTGTGCTATAATTTATCATTCTAGATAAACACAAAACTAACAATAGAATTTCACATTAATCATAAAAACAACTTACAAAGCTCTATAAGAAACCTCATGACAGATGTTTGCCATGTTATCGATGGGACCGTCTTGTTGTTTGGATACCACTTGTGACGCCCTGGTCGTGAGCTATTTGTTTGATTTTTCTCATCAAGGGTTTAAGTGCAGTTATTATTATTTTGAATATTCATTATTTTTCATTTTTAGAACTACCAAATTTGGTGACTTAATTCATTTTATATTTATAATTGAAGTCTATAATAAGTCCATAATGTTCATCCTCCCAATGTCAACGATTAGCAGTGATGAAGCCTGTGATTTCTCATAAGTCTTGACTCGATAATATTGGCATATAGACACTCATCTGAGGCTTTCAAAGAGCTCGGTTCACATAGTTCCAAGTACCTAAAATTTGGGAAACATGGAAAAGAAAGAATATAGAATATTTAGTGAGAAATCTTTACACATGTAGGTTTTCTTTTTAAAAGCGTGAGTTTGGACCCTAATTACATCATAGACATGTCTTACCCCGAGCACTTAATATAACTTGTTCGGTTGATACTTGTACCAAGGTTTTGATCACAAGTCACTTAGGTGCCTCACAAAACCGTAACTGATTCTGAAGGTTTAATCATAGATTACCTTGATAGTCTCCCATAACCCAAAAAGAAGTGCCTTGACACTACACATTTCATATACTGAACATAATTCTTTTCTAAAACTGATGGGAAAGATCTTAATGTAATTCCTTTTCTTTTGAAAGCATTTATGCTTTAATTGCTATATATAGCATGAATTGAATCATATATGCTTCACATAGTATAACTTATCTCATTATTGGTTCACCATGAGTAATACTTGACATTAGAGAAAATTCCTTACATAATAGCATTGTCGTCATCATAGATTGCAAACACATGAATTTTCAAATAATGACACTATCACTGTGACGCCCCGAGTTCTAGGTGCCCGAGACATCATTAAATTTTTCTCTCTTCTCTTTTAAGTAAAATAAATCAAAATGAATCAAAAGTGAATAAAATGCGAAAAATATCTTGATTCAAAAGTGATAATACAAAAGATAATTCATTAGTGATAGCCAGTTGTTTCACGCGATATCAAACGTTTTCCAAGTACTTAGATAAAGTTGGAATTAATCCACATCAAAAGTTTTCTAAGTACTTAGACAAAGTTTGATTCTTTCAAAAGAAGCTAATTAAATTTATTTTGGAAGCCACCATCACTCAAGGCGTCTCCTCTGACTCCCAATCTGCAAAATTTTAATTTTGAAAGGGGTGAGTATTTCATAGAAATACTCAGTAAACCCAGCGCAATATTAACCAATTTATACTATAAACATACATATAAACATGCAAATCATATCTCATAAGTCTCTACTCGAAAACAAGTATCGTATGGTAAATGCAGGTTTTCGACTCTCGTCTCATGCCCGAAGGCATATAAATACTAGCGCGCATAGTAACATCATAGCATGCATGCAAAATCTGTTTATAGCAATAAAGCATATGCAAAAGTCTCATCTCGTCTCGTCTCATCTCAAGCATAAAGCAATTAAGCTCATGCAAATAACGTATAAGAACATAAGTCATACATCCATATGCAATCCATAGAACAATCAATTAATATTAGCGCTATTTTTGAGAAAATATCTTAGAGAAGAGTCTACCTCAAAATTCCACTGAGTCGAGCTAATGGGCAGAGTTTACTCACTTATTCTTCACTCCTAGCCTATAAAAGAATATGAAACTCAAATTAGAATTTTTGTTAAAATGAGTTATTTTATAAAAGGAATTATTTTAAATTAAGTTATAATAAAATAATTGCATAAAATGCTTAAGGGTGTAGTGCCTAATGTGATTAATACCTAAAAGTTAAGGAAAACTAGAAAATCAAGGATTAACTAAAATTTAGGTATAAAATATATGAGTTTAATTAAACTAATTTAGGAATCCTTAAAATTCAATAAATCCAAAAATCATAATTTAAATAGTTAAAGTCGTTAAGTCTCATATTTAATAAAACGGGACTTAAATTAAAATATATATAAACTAATCTATGGGTTTTAAATAAATGAAGTTAAACATAAACTAAAATTAAAATCTTATAAGCTTTTTAAATTAACTTGAAAGGATCCTCAAAATAAAAGACTAAAATGACTGAAAATAAAAGTTTATAGGCTAAAATGAATAAAACATAAGTTTCTAGGTCCATCCGAAAGGGATCAAATGTATGAGGGCCAAAAGTGAGGAAATCAAAAGTTTTGTGCTCATTTAAACTAAATAAAAAGTTTAGGGCTTAAATGATACAATACAAAACTTTGGGGTTAAACTTTAAAATACTACAAAACATATAAAATTGCTCCCTCAATCCCTGATCCATTCGATCGAACAGAGAAGGCAGAGAGGCAGTGGGTATCGGTGGAAGGAGGGAGGGAAAGCCGCCGGATTCGTCGCCCCCCTCGCCGGCGAAGCCGCGCTGGACACGATACTCGGCCGCCCTCGCGCCGCCCTCGGCCACAAGGGTGATTTGGGAAGCAGACACGGCGTGAGGAGGGCGAAAATCTGAGTTGAACTCAGTCGAGTCTAGCCCCAAAATTTGAAGCAAAAATCTAAAATTTTGGCATAAAAATAAAGGTAAAGGTTTGGCTTAGGTTTGTTATTGTGAACCGAGTTGAATGAGTGTGTTTTGGGGTGAAAATGGTGGTGGTGTTGGCCGCGGTACAGGCAGCAGTGGGGGCGGTGACGGCGCACGGTGGTGGCGCACACGGTCGGTGGTGTCTTTGGTGCCATTTCCTTTTTTTTTTTTTTTTGCCTTTTCTTTATCAAGGAAAATGCATAAACTTCAAGATTGGTAGAGTTTGTGTTGTTAGCAAGGAAGAGGCAGTGTATTTGTATTGGAGGGCAGTGGCGGTCAGCGGTGGTTGAGGCAGTGCTCGGTGGTGTTGATGGTGGTGGTGACATTGGCCTCATCTTCCACCAATGATATGTACCAACAACATCTGAAATTTTGTAAAAAAAAAAAAATGCTTCTTGTTGGTGTAGAAGCAGTGTGTTCTTGGCAAAAAATTTTCAGTGTGTTTGTGTATATGTATGTGTACATAGGTGATGAGAATGTATATGTTTTCTTCCAGATTCCTGCTTGTGTGTTGTGTTTGGCTAAATGTATGAGAAATTTGTGATTAAATGTATTGCTAGATGTGTGGCTGCTTGTTGTGCTGTGTCTTTGTGTTAAGGCAGTGTGTGCTTGCAGAAATTTTCAGGGACAAAAGAGGGGAGATGGGCGTGTGAGGGAAGGGAGATGAAGAGGAGAGGAACAAACCTCCTTGGCTGCTGGATTTGGGCTGCTGGGAGAGTGGAGCTGGGGAGGAGTTTATAGACACTATTTTGGCATAGGGTTGCATGGGGTTGGGGGTTTGAATAAGGGTTACTAATTTGGGAAAAAGTCTTTAACCATAGGTTTAATTATAATGATTTGAATTAAGAATTAAGAGTTTAATTAAGGTATTAATTAACTAAACTTTGTAGAAATTGTAAATTGAATAAAAGGAAATCTTGTAAAATGTGAATTATGCTTAATTCATTTAAATAGTTAATTAAATGGTAATTAATTTAATAATTTACAATTTCCTAATTAAGATAAATATTTATTATGAATAAATTAAATTAAGCTTAAGAATTAAATTCAGTAAAATTTGATAGCGACGCGACTCAAAAATTCGAAATGTAAAGTTTAAAATTTTAAAATTTTTCAGTCGCTACAATCATCATCATGTACATGAATTTTCTCAAATAATTCATATAAGCATATAAGCATATTCAAATAACACATATTAAGGAGTGTAAAGATCACTTACATTGAATCCCTAATTAAGTTTATTAGTTCTTCTTTTCTTACTTCCTCATTCTTTAGCGCATCATGCCTCAACTTTTTCCTTTTTATTCTCTAATTTTTAGAGTGTATAAGGAGGATAGCTCACCCTCTCTATGATTTTGGTGCATAGGTATAGAATTCACTCATGTGAAGAATGTATCTGATATTTAGGGGACCAAAATGGCCATAAATTAAAGCATAAAGGGCCAAGTAGTAATTTATAGAAGTGGGACCGTGAGAATGAGAGAAGAGAGAGAGAGAGAGAGAGAGAGAGAGAAGACGGTTGGTGCAATGCAAATTGCAAAATCTCCTATTATTTATAGGAGCTCATGTCCCCTGCATTGTTGCCAGGTTGCCAATTTAAACCAGATGATACCTTACACATTTTCTCTCATGTTTGCCCCCACATGATATATGTGGTTGCCCACCACATGGCATTCATGTATTGTATTTTTTTTCTTTCATCTTTTTATCGAGTCGTTAGGTCAAATGATGTCCAAATATAGAGTTCTTAACGTCTATGTGAAGCTCTTGAAGAGTACTATATAATAGCATTTTGAAAACTCCAAAATCTTAACAATAAAAAAGTTAAAACATTCTAAAGTAAACGATTAAAGTTATCTATTACAAATATTAACATTTTTTGCATTTATTCTTTCTTTTTTTATCACTTAATCATTAAAATAATTTAATAGCTCTACTCAACAATAAAAAGAGTCATAATGCACGTAGGTGAATTTTACGAGTCATTGCAGAAACATTGATGTGACATGCATGGCCTAGCATCCACCCAAAAGAAATTAGCTAATTTGCCATCTTCATCGCATTGTATCGCATAATGGAATTGTGAATTTTGTACTTGCTTCTTTTGAAAAAATGTGACAACTTATTGTGCATCACCAACTTCTAACTCGTTATGCCTTACAATGCTCAAGTGTTATAACAATTTCTCCTATCAAAACCAACGGTAACACCACCAAGAATTGAGACAACTTTGGCAACTTTTATATAACTTTTATATTCTCTTTTTTGAACGCTTCATTAAGGTTTTTTGCTGATTCTGGCATACTTAAGTTAGACCTTATTTTCATCCTTTTAATTGGAGAAACGAATTTATGGTTATGATAATTTTCAAATGCTTTTACAATCTAGTAGCCACCTTCATGCTATATGAGATACGCATGCTAGCAGTACAACCACATTTAATTGTTGAGCAACTTCTTCTTTTTTCCGATGATCTTTTTTGCAATTCTCCATTTCACTTGATTCACCAACAATCTTTCTGTCACAATATTTAGCTTCATGTGAGCAAACAAATTTAACAAAAGTAATTTCATCTAGGCGTTGTCTTGTCTTGGCCGTTGTTTTAATACAAATCCAAAAGCCTTTATGTGGTCCAAAATCCTCATAACAAATTCTTGCCTCTTCCATTGTCTTATATTTCATCCCAACAAAATGGATTAGGACTTGTACTGATAAAGACCTGTGATGCTCCAAATTTTTAACAAGAGAATTTACTGTTTCTATTTGATTTCTTGTGAATTGGAAGCAACTTCTATTGGTAAATGGCATGATATAGGAAAGAAATCCAATGACGCAACTCCAATCTCGAACTCCCTGTGAAGATCGATTAGAAACCAATAATAAAGATAAACACAATGTTAGATTAAATAGTACATACGACCAAATAGTAAGAATACACATTTACAGTATTGCAGGGATCAAATGGTGCATATTATTCGAGTAATATTAATCATAGATGAAAATTTACCAGTTTCGTGCAGACAATTATGAGCAAATACATCAAGGAAGAATTATTGGCACTAACCCACTTTTCTCTTGCAGATTAAAGCACTTTCATCATATCCAAACACCCAATAAGAATACTTGCTATAAATATTTATTGAGGTATCATCAATATGGAATTTGATGCAGTTTTGGATTGTGTGGATTCTTATGAAATTCCTGGATTTTCATAGAATTTCATAGAATCGATTAGATTCTGTAGAATTCTACACCATGGATTTTTGTATATTTTTAATGGAATTTATTGAGAATTTAAAGGGGTGTCCCAACGCGAACTTTGACTAATAGAATTTCATATCGTCTCAAATATTCTCTCGATAGATTTTTTTTTGGTTACAATCCATGAGATAAATAGATTTTGGTATACAAAAAAATAATATAAATATGAACAAACAGGAAATAATACATTATCCAATTTTATACCTTTTGTTTAAGGTAACCATCTTCTTTTTTTTTTTTTTTAATTGAAGAGTTCAAATAACCAATTTTAAAAGCATTTAAAAGATTACTAGTATCATGTTATCGCTAAATTTAAACGTTTAGTAATATTTTCCTTTTATCTTATTTTATTTTATTTTTGCACAAGTTAAATGTGAATTTGAAGGTAAAAAAAGTTATATAACTTCTTACTTAATGATTAAAAACAAAAAAAAAAATATTTAAGCTATGTCATTCAAAAAATAAACTCATTAACCTTGTCTTTCTTTAAAGTAAAAAATAAAGGAAAAATCCATAGTCTTAAGCCTAAAATGGACAAAGATAATAAAATCTTATTATAATAATATATCTCATCTCGTTCACTAACAATTTCTTTTGTGGAGATTTATTATAATTATTTCTTAAAAATTAGAAAAGCGAAGGAAAAAAACGCATTATTGTGAGAATATATTACTTTGAATACTAGCCCATTATTATTTTGCATAAATTTGTGAATGTGAATAGTAATTGTTTAAAAACTAGAGTAATAAGAAAAAATGAGTTTCGATAATTTATAACTATAATTTTTTATTAACTACCCAGGTTTTAAGAAAAAATATAAAATCAATGAGAATCCAAAGGTAAGAAGCCGGATTTTGGTTAGAATCATGGAAGTGTATTTTAAAGCCTAGAATCTAGAAAATTCCATATAAATCAATCATTTAATGAAATCCATCAGAATGTGCAAGAAATTGTCTTCAATATAGAATTTGATGGATTTTTTGGGTTCATGAATTCTATGACATAGATTTTTGTGAATTTCTAATGGAATTTGTTAGATTTCAGATGGTGTAATACAAAATTTTTAATAGATTGAATTTTATACTGATTTTTTGGGTTGTTATTTCTAATTCATTTTTACCTAATATGGTCGGGTAATCAATTATAAAATTATTTAAGAACTTACTAATTTCAAGTTGATAAATTTAAACGTAAGAGTAATATTTTTCTTCTCTTAATTATTTATTTTTGTTCAAATTGAATGCTAACTCGGTATAGAAAAAGTTATACGACTTTTTGCTTGATGATCAAGCAAAAAGGAAAAAAAAGTAAAATATTCAAATAATGTCAACCTTTTCTTCCTTCAAATGAAAAAATTAATATTTTTTTAATAAAAAATGAATAAAGATAATAAAATCATTTTCTACTTTACTTATGAATACAAAATTTATGAAATTACATTGTAACTTTTTAATACCATGGTAATACTTCATCTTCATTCTAGACTTTCATTTAATTTGCACAAATTAGAATATGAGGTGATTTTTCAAAAAAGTGAAGTTTTCGTCAATTTGGATTTTACTAAAAATGATGAAATTATTTTAAATTTTATATCATTATATTTTTATAATAATCTCACATGTCATCCACAGATAAATTTCTTTTATATAGATGGATTATAATGTGATTTTCTAAAAATTAGAACTATGAAAGAAAAAATTACGTGCTATTGTGATAATAATAATTTATTTATTTTGAAAAGAAAGAAGTCTTTCGTTCATTAATAGATTCCCCACAGGCGAATTAATGAAAATAGGTATACAATCAAACCAATGAAAAATCAACCGTGATAATAATAAATTATACTCTATTGTAAATAATTAAATATTTAGTGAATGATTATCCTACAGTCCACAAACCCTAGATATGTTACCATTGTACCACTAAAATAATAGCTTTGTATCTATAAATAGGGGTCTCTACTTCTCATTGTAAACACACAAAAATTTCTAAGAGATAATTATTTATCTCTAGGTTATTTTCTCTCTTTTTATAACACATTTTTAGTACGATATGATTTTATTTTTCCCTTTTCGCTTCTATCGGTTCTGCTATAAGTTTTGTTTTCTTTATTTTCTCAGTAACAGTCGGCAACCTTTTGTTTTCACCTTTGGTACAAGTATATAGGAAACCTTTTTGTTTACACTTTTGGTTTAGATGGTGACGTTTAATTTTTGTTCTCTTGGTTTGATGTTTAATTTACACGGTGACGCCGTTTTCTTTTAAGTAAATGGTTGGGTATTAAAGTATTAATTTGATTATCCATGTCATTACATAAAGGGATAGCGAATGTTCAATTTTAATAGATTTTTGGCTTTTAATTTTATATATCATGTTTACAATCATATTTTAATTTATGATATAAAGGGATCATGAAATCTTCTCTTGATTGATTTCTTTTGAGATAATATGGTGGCCAATTACATAATGAATGTAAATCTGATAGTCACATATTATATTATTTTATTTTTCTTATATAGTATAGGGAGATCATGAAGGATTCTTTTGATTGAACTTCTTCTTGATTTGATTTTGAATGCCAATTACATATAATACATATGAATATGGCAACTATTATCTATTTATAAGCACTAACCGTCTTATTTAAATATATAATAACCATACATCTTATATATGTTATATTAATAACAGTTATTTACATTTATTCAGTTATTAACATTTATTTCTGCACAATTAATTGATCTAACCATTAGAAATTT
The DNA here is from genome assembly GCA_963692815.1 of Nyctanthes arbor-tristis. Taxonomy (NCBI): domain Eukaryota; kingdom Viridiplantae; phylum Streptophyta; class Magnoliopsida; order Lamiales; family Oleaceae; genus Nyctanthes; species Nyctanthes arbor-tristis. The sequence goes on from CAVNYN010201844.1 coordinate 22,025, forward strand.
TCTATGATATGTTTATTTAAATTCATGTAATTATGCTGTTATAATTGTCATATTACTGTTTGCGTTACAAATCTTTGTTCAGTGCTCTTGAAAAAGCACGTTAATTTTAATTATTTCCCCAGAAGGGTAAATAACTAATAGTCACTACCACAAACAAGCTTAATAGGCATCAGTTGTAATCATGAATAGGCGTTGGTTGTGACCTAGATGTCTATGCAAAAGACGCCCATTCTCAAAGTATACGCGCCGGTTGCTAGCCGATGTCTAAAGTTAACAATAGGTGTCAGTTGTTAATGTACAACCAACTTCTAAAGTCTACTTAAAAAAATTTAAATCAAATAAAGAATAGGCGTCAGTTGTTACTGTACAACCGATGCCTATTCTACCCTTTTTGTTTAGTCATAGAATCTCATCGTAGAATCTTAGCAAGAATAATAAACATACTTATTTGGTGTTCTAATAATTTTATCCGTGTAACAAATAGAATGCGTAAAAAAAAAAAAAAAAAAAGAAAACGCTCAACAAGTGTCGACTTAAAAAACACGAAATAATGGCTTTAAGGAAAACATATTTGGCATCTAAATGACACACTTCTGAAACTTTTCATATCTAATTCATCTTCAAAGGAAGCTAAACTTAAATCTAATGAGAAAACTTTTCACAATACATCTCATATTTATAGCTTGTTTCTCCAACTTGAACTTCTCATGGTAGTTCTAGATGAACAAATCAGCCACATGTTGATTTTGTTGCTGGGATTCTCCTCACCTCTAGCACCGTTCTCCTCACTGGTCAAGTAGAATGAAAGTTTTGAGTAGGGCTTTCATTTTCATAGAACTAAAGTAGGAGGAAGAAGATGTAGTAGTTTCCATAGAGAAAACATGAAGAGAGTTGAGAGTTTTGAGAGATGAAGAGCCAGCCATATATTTTTCTCTGGCTCATAATCAATAACGCATCTTGTAAAAGAGGAGATTTTATAGAAAAATACACCACTATAAGCGTCGGTTCCTATGGAAGAACCGACACCCATTCCTTACAGTTGCCGTGCACTAATTACAAAAAAAAAATTAAAAAATAAAAAAATTTTGGCCACTATAGGCATAAGTTCCTATGAAGAAACTGACGCCTAGTGGAAAATTTAATTTTTTGAATTTTTTTTCAAGTTTAATTGAAATCTAAAGTTGAAACTATAGGCGTCGGTTTCTATGGAGGAATCCACGACTATAGTGTTTAAATTTCAAATTTGAAAATTCCAAATTTTTAGGCATCGGTTCTTCTATAGGAACCGACGCCTATTGTTTAGCAAGTGCTATAGACATCTGTTTCCTTGAGGAACCAACTCCTATTGTTTAGCTGAAATTTTCAAAAATGCCACTTCCTTGTCTTTGCGTGTTGCTTTTTGAATTAACCGACGTGTATTCCTTTTTTGTCTATTTTGTTGTAGTGATTACATTACTCTTATCCCTGAAATTATAGCTGATATTGGTTATATAATATTTTAACGATATCATATGTATTAATTGGAGTATTTTTCCTTTTATAGAAAATTATCTAAATGGCCAATATCACAAAATTAGAGTTTGTCGTACTTGACATCTCAAGAAAAAACTATCTGTCATGGATTCTTGATGCTAAGGTACATCTTGTGTCAAAGTGTCTTGGTGAAACAATAAAAGAGGAAAATGTACAATCCCTACATGATCCTGTCAAAGCACTGATTTTCCTTCGCCATCACCTTAATAATGGATTGAAACGTGAACATCTTACAGTAAAAGATCCCAAAGAACTTTGGAAAAAATTGACTAAAAAGTTTGACTACCAAAAGACTACAGTCCTTCCTCGAGCCTGATATAGGTGGATGCACCTTCACTTACAAGATTTCAAAACTGTTAGTGAATACAACTCAGAGCTTTTTAGAATATGTTCAAAGCTCAATTTGTGCGGGAAAAAATAACAGACGAGGACATGTTAGAGAAAACTTTCTCTACTTTTCATGCATCCAATGTCTTATTACAGTAACAATACTGCAAGTGTGGTTTCAAGAATATTCAGAACTAATTTCTTGCTTACTTGTTACAGAATAGAATAATGAACTACTAATGCAAAACTATGCATTACGCACAATGGGTTCTGCAATACTGCTTGAAGCTAATGCTGTTCATTTACCTGAAGCAAATGCAACAAATTATGAATACAGACGCGGTCGTTGACATAGACACAGACGTGGGCATGGCTATGGACAGAATAATGAGCCAAATAATAAACAACACGGTGGCAACTCCAAAAAGCATAAAACAAATTAAAGCAATTCCTTAGAAAAAAAAAGATGAAGACAGTTACTGCAGATAAGGGATGAAACAACATTGGCCGCGTACCTGTTGTACTGTTAAACACCTTGTGGATCTCTACCAACAGTCTATCAAGGGAAAGGGAAAAGTTGAGACCAATTTCGCAAGCTTTGATAATCCAAATGATATGACTCATTTAGATGTCTCTGACTTTTTGATTGATTCAAGCGGCAATATGGTTGATGGTGGTGCGATAGAGGATATTGATGAGTTTATTCTTGTTTTTATTTGCTTTTATATTGTTGCATTAGACATGAACTTATTCGCTTTCTAATGTTAATATTTAGTTGTCATGAGGTATTTCAGTTTTGAATAAAATATTTGTTATTTGATTTTCATTGATGTTTAAATTTTTCTTGTTTAGATAGAAATAGAGTAAAGATGAATTGTCAAGATGTTTGCTCAGCTGTTATGCCACTTCCCATGCAATTTTTTGAGACAAAAGGTATTTTGTAGAATTAACATTAGCAATTAATAATGTTAATACAATTTTTGGAGCATCTAATATTTTTGAAAGTTTCAAAAGAGATAATATAATCTTACACAATAATAAAAGATTATATATTAATGATGCACTTTTTTTTTAGCAAATTCAGAAGAAATTTGCTTAGTTTTAAAGATATTCGCTGCAATGGATATCATATTAAGGCAATGCAAGAAAATAATATTGAATATCTTTGTATGACTTCTTTTCTATCTGGCCAGAAGCAGATAAAAGAAAAGCTACAAGCACTCCCATCTGGGATGTATTTCATAACTATAAAGTCAGTTGAATCAAATTATATAGTAAACTGGAAGTTTGAACACCCGAAAAGTTTTATGCTTTGCCATGATAGACTTGGACATCCCGGAGCAGTAATGATGTGACGTATCATTGCTAGTACACATGGACATTCTTTAAAGAACTAGAAGATTCTTTTACCTAATGACCATCCACGCAACATTTGCTCACAAAGGAAATTAGTAGTCAAACATTCCGCTATAAAACTTAATGTTGACCTTCCAAAGTTTTTGGAAAGAATTCATGGGGATATGTGTGGACCTATACACCTACCACATAGACCATTTAGATACTTTATGATTTCAATTGACGTTTCAACAAGATGGTCACATGTGCTCTTCCGATCTCTAGAAATATGGCTTTTGCTAGATTGCTCGCTCAAATAATAAAATTGCTAGCTCAATTTCCCGATTATTCTATCAAGACAATTCGTCTTGATAATGCTACCAAATTCATATCCCAAGCATTTGAGGAGTACTGCACTTTTATTGGTATTGTTGTAGAAACCTCGGTTTTTCATGCGCCTACTCAGAATGGCTTTGCAGAGTCATTTATAAAACGATTGCAATTGATTTCTAGGCCATTACTTATGAAACTGAAATTACCAACTTCCTTTAGGGTCATGCAGTATTACATGCTGCATCGTTAATTCATTTAGGGCCAACTACTTATCACAAATACTTACCTTTACAATTGGCATTTAGTCGAGAACCCGATGTTTCTCACTTAAGAATTTTTGGCTATGCTATCCAAGTTCCAATTCCACCCCCACAACGCACTAAAATGGGTTCTCAATGAATGTTTGGGATTTATGTTGGTTTTGATTCACCAACTTATTAGGTACCTTGAACCACTAACAGGTGACCTATTTACTGCGCGTTTCACAGACTGTTATTTTGATGAAATGACTTTTCCCACTCTAGGAGGGACAAAGCTCAATCCTGGAAAACAGAATAAAATTTCTTGAAATAAGTCTACCTGTAACACTCCATGAAATTTCAAGAATTCTATAGTGGCTTTTTAATTGACGCATTTCCTGGATAATACTCAACTATAATAAATCAGTGAGTAGATTTTGTAATCAGATTGTTAGTCATGATACTCTATAAGAATTTGAAAACATTTTAGATTGGTTTGACAAGGATAAAATGATTGCTTGAATTTATATCAACTATATTCATCGGCTAGTAGTGTTATCAAAAGAATGACAAAGTCTAATCGGGTAGTGAGTTTGGGGCGAAGAATGCTTAAATCAACAATGCGGCACTTGAATTAGTACATTTGGAAATACAAAGACTTAATTGTAGAGTACATTAAGTAAACGGGTTCATTAAGAAATAAGTAGGAAAAAATCTAAGGACACTGGGACCCTTAAAGAAATTCTCACACGAATCAATTTATGAAACACTTGGCACTTTGGTTGGTGAGGAGAACTCTCAGGCTTTCAATTGGACTTAATTCCATTGGCTATATATAAATTATCTAAGGACACTTGGAGCCTTTTTCATAGGTGGAATCCAAAAGTTTTTAGAAAATAAGTGAGAAATTCGTCCATATATAGAGCTAGCCTCAGAACACCACCAAAAAGACTTCGAAACCACTCTCTTTGCCTCCCAAACAAAGTCTATTTCATATGCGCATAAAAACCCTACTAAAAAGACTATTTTTCTTGGAGAACACTAGGAATTTGGAGGTATTATTCCACTCACAAATATCTAATAGCTTTTAAAGGAACAAAAGCAAGGTGAGTAACCAATGTTTTGGTTTCCTTGGCATGCATGAGTTTCTAAAGAAAAGCTTGTGTTTAATGCATTGTTATGATAAAAATTAAAGTGTTTTCTTGCATTTGAACCACTAATCTTCCACTATCCATCTTGTATTAGTTTGCTTTAAATTGTTTCTATAGTATGACCTATCTAATGACTCCGGGATAGGGAAGACTAGTATGGTACTTGATTGGATTGATAATACTCTTGGCTTGGAGCTCCGATAAGGGTCAATTAGGGTTTTGGTGTGGACCTACTTGATCAACTTGGCATTTGGATGATATCATTGTGCGCTACGAGCAGTAGGAAATTCTAGTGCTTGGGCCCTATTATGCATTTGAAAGAGGTTTGTGTATCTTTATATTTTTTTTAACTTATAATGTAAACTGATTTTGTAACCTCATGGAAAATCAAAATATTGTGTTACTCATGAGGTACCTTGTACTCATTTAGTGTTTATTTACTCTTTCGTAGATGATCAATCAAAAAGTCTATGAGCACCAAGCCGAAGAATGGAGGATGTCACCCGATCAAAGTAAGATATTGCATGTAGTAGAAACGGATATTTGGGCTTATTATGAGGAAGCTCCATTGTTCCTTATGTACTTGAGAACAACATATGAATTCAATGTCTTTTGTGCATGCACCCATGCACACCTCCATTATGATAAAGTTTGGAAACACAAACCTATGTTCTTTACTTAAGCCTAGTAAGAAAGTAAAGATGGTAGAATAAGTATATGCATGGATATATATAAATATATATCTATACGCACATATATAAGGAGAAAACATGGTATGTAATACAATGATATAAGAAAAACTTTTGCTTAGTTTGGGAGCCTCATTTTCCATATAGGGGGTCTCCCAATCCTTTATTTGGCTAGTTAGTTAATAAAATGGTTTTTTTATATAAATGATATTGTATACTTGCTTTGGTATTTAATTTAGATACGGAAAAAAATCATTATGAGTTGTATGGCCAAATTAATCTAAGTAGCTCATACAACGACAAAAGAATTTAGTAAGCCATCTTTCATATAACCTAAGGTAAAGAAAAGAAATTAAAAGAAACATCACAATAAGTTTCATTAAAACTTAAGAATTTATTGAAATAGCACGTATCGTCCCTTGTTAGCACTTTTATTATTTTGAAATGATAAAAGCTTCCGCCATTGAAATAAAGAATCAACTTAACAATATATGGGAAAATAACTACGGCGTGACACTACCTTATCTCACTTTGATTCCAGAAGCAATCAATGTGAGCAAGAAGTTGAAAAAATAATTCATTTGCAAACGGTTGCAAATCAATTACCTGATGTGTTTGTGGATACAAAGAAAGTGACAAAATCACACATACCAGCACATAATACTCCAGCAAAAATTGATGCTCTTGTAGAATAATATGCTATAGAAAATGAATCCAAAGTACATTAGAAACATGGTCGACCACTTGCAGCTAAAGATTCTATTCCTTGAAAAAGAAAAATACAAGAGAACAATCAACCACAAATTCAAGAGGAACATGAAGTGATTGATCAATCAAATAAAAAAGATTTGATTCCTGCAGAATCACAAAATGAAGAGATCTCAACAAACTATTTATCATCACACAAATTATATAAAAGAAACAATATTGTGATAGATAACATTTTCACCTATGATGTGGCTATTGATATCATGCATGAGAATGAGGATCCTAAACCACAGTCTGTTAAAGACTGTCAGCAAAGAAAATATTGGCCAAAATGGAAAGAAGCCATACATGCGGAGTTGAATTCTTTGAAAAAAAGAAAAGTTTTTGGACCTGTAGTCTAAACACCCAAAGATATAATTCCTGTTGGATACAAGTGGGTATTTGTGAGAGAAAGAAATGAGAACAATGAAATTACGAAATACAAAGTTCGACTTGTAGCACGAGGTTTTTCACAAAGACCTGGAATAGATTATGAGGAGACATATTCTCATGTGATGGATGCCATAACATTTGGATATTTGATTAGTTTGGCTGTCTCACAAAAGTTAGATATGAGACTTATGGATGTGGTAACTGCCTATCTTTACGGCTCGCTTGATAGTGATATTTATTTGAAAATCCCTAAAAGATTTAAAATGCTAAGAACAACTGATTCATTCCGAAAAATATGTTCTCAATTAAATTACAAAAATCACTCTATGGATTAAGACAATCTGGACGGATGTGGTTTGACCATCTGAGTGAATATTTGTTGAAAGAGCGATATTAAAATGATGATATTTGCCCATGTGTTTTTATAAAGAAAACTGATATTGGATTTCTGTAGTAGCAATCTATGTAGATGATTTAAATTTTGTAGAAACTCTTGAAGAGCTCGATAGGACTGCTGAATATTTAAAAACAGAATTTGAAATGAAAGATTTGGGGAAAACCAAATTTTGTCTTAATTTGTAGATTGAACATCTTTCAAAAGAATTATTTGTTTATCAATCTACATACACAGAAAAAGTTTTAAAAAGGTTTTTTATGGATAAAACACATCCATTGACATCTCCAATAGTTGTCCGATCACTTAATGTAGACAAAGATCCTTTACGTCCACTTGAAGATGGGGAAAGATTCTTGGTCCTGAAGTACCATATCTTAGTGCAATTGAAGATTGAGATATCCTGCAAATTGTACTCAACAAGATATAGCTTTTTCTGTAAATCTCCTTGCTAGATATAGTTCTACACAAACTCAAAGACATTGGAATAGACTTAAACATATTTTTCGTTACCTTAAAGGCACCATAGACTTGAGATTATTTTATTCACAAAACACGGGTTCTTCTTTAGTTGGCTATGCAAATGTAGATTTTCTCTATGATCCACATAAAGCTAAGTCACAAACAGGATATGTCTTTACTCGTGAAAGAACAGCTATAACTGGAGATCTATGAAGCAAACCTTAACAGCAACATCTTCAAATCACTCAGAAATTATTGCAATCCATGAAGCACGTCGTGAATGTGTATAGCTTAGAAATATGACATATCATATTCAAATATCATGTGGAATAATTTCAACAAAGGAAGGTCCAACAATACTGTATGAAGATAATGTAGCTTCTATTGCATAACTTAAAAGAGGCTTCGTCAAAGAAGACATAACAAAGTACATATCTCCAAAGTTTTTTTTACACACATGGACTTCAGAAAAGTGGGGATGTCGATATTCAACAAATCCGTTCAAGTGATAATGTAGATGATTTATTCACAAAGGCATTACCAACTTTTACATTCAAGAAATTGGCCCATGAGATTAGAATGCATCGACTTGGAGATCTTCAATGATTGACATCAAGGGGAGTAGTTGTACTCTTTTTCCTTCGACCAAGTTTTGTTCCACTAGGTTTTCCTGGTATGAGTTCTACACTGTACTTTTGTTTCCTTTGAGTTTATACTTTTTTCCCATTGGGTTTTTGTCAAACCAAGGTTTTTAACGAGGTAGTTAGATGTATTGATAGTTATTCAAGGAGGGGTATTGTAAATAGTTAAATATTCAGTGAATGACTATCCAACCCTTACAAACCCTAGATATGTTATCATTGTACCTTTGAAACCCTAGCTTTGTATCTATAAATTGGGGTCTCTGCTTTTCATTATAAACACACAAAAATTTCTAAGAGATAATTATTTATCTCTTCGTTATTTTCTCTCTTTTTATAACATACTAATCATTTTTGTATAAATTGAACATGAAATGATTGTTTAAAAACTAGAATGACAAGGAAAAATAGGATTTGAAATTTTATGTTTTGAAATCTTTATTAATTATCTAGATGTAAAAAGATTTTATGAAATCTATAAGAATCCAAGGATGATAAGTCGGATTTTAGCAAGAATGTTGCAAGTGTATTTTAAATCTTAGAATCCATAGAATTCTACTGAAATCCACCATTTCATGAAATCCATCAAATTCCATAAGTAATTGAGGATACCGGATTTATTTAGAATCTACAGAATTCTAAACTAGGGATACCTCGAATTGTATGGATTTCTAAAATCCACCAAATTCTATATTGACGACACCCCCTAAGGATATTGGAATTCTATAGAATCTATAGAATTCTAAATTGAGGACACTTATTTTTGTAGAATCTACAAAATTCTAAACTGGGGACACTTGGAATTGTATGAATTTTTACTTGGAATTGTATGAATTTTTAAAATTCATAAAATTCCATATCGCGGACACCCTTAATGGTGAAACTTTTTTTTAATTATTTTTACGCAAGCTTAATGTGAAACCTACAAAATATTATTACTTCCAATTCAAAGCGCACAAAAGTAAAGGGGATTTTATTTACTATATGCATGATGTTGGCTGTAAATTACAGTTTGTAGCAAAAATTTTCCTTACAATTGCTTTACCATAGGAACCTTTCGGAGAGGCAGTGCGTCGAAGCTGCCATTGGCAGGTGATAAATAAATTGATATTAACATAGGAATAAGGAAATGAAGCAATGAAGGATGCTTCCTCGAATGGGTACACTCATCAGGATTGGGACTATCGATAACAATACATCTCGCGGGGGTTTTCTAAATGACCAGACCAAATACACTGACAAAGGAAGTCGCTTGAGACTTAAGACAGGTGGCATTCTCTAGAAGGTTCTGGAGGGACTATAGGGTTATAAATATAGGACCCATCCCAAAAGAAAGACAGATACAAAACTCGTAGACATATACATTACCAACCTTGTGATACCAATATCACTACTCACTAGTGCCGCCTGTGGGAAACAGCTTGAAAGGCTGAAATCATCCCTGAATTTCTCTCTTTCACGAATAAATCATTTACTCAATACTATCATGCTTTCCAAGACCAAGAAAGCATCCTTACGGATGAAACGCATGAATCCAGACATCAATTAGAGTCCTTTGATCACTCACCAGTATCATCTGCATCCATTCCTATGGATGCAAAGAGATCACTGTTTGTCATGACAAAGCAAGTTCAAGGCAAGATGCGGGTGATGCAAAAGTAGATGCATACCGTGATGGTTCTGTTGCACAATGCTCATAAAAAAGAGGTTCCAAAGCAACTAGGAACACAAACTTTACCACTACTAGGTTTGAATGTCTCGTCATTTGAAGAGGAGTTGGCTAAGTAGATAGAAGAAGTAACTACAAAAAAGAAGAAGAAAAACCATTCAGTGGTCCTAAAGGCTGATCTATTTACAGAAGAAATTTGTGTAGTGCCTTTACCAGCCAAGCTTTGGGAGCCGATAGGAAGGATATGATGGCACTGTAGACCTAATTGACCATTTATGGGCATTTCAAGAAAGGGTTACTCTTCATGGTTGGCTAGATGCAATTGCATACTGGGCTTTTCCTATGATATTGAAGCGTGACGTTACTGGTGAATTCTATTGGCAGTTTTGCTGAGCTAGCCGATAAGCTTCTAACATGTTTTTTGAGTAGCTTTCGAAAGAAGAAAACGACGCTAGTATTAATATAAGTCATCTAGGAAAAAAGGAGAATTATTGCGGGATTATATCTCTCGGTTCAATGCCACCCTGAGAATAAACGGTCTGCCTGTGTTGAGTGTTACCTTAGCATAGGATGAGAAGTCAGACGTTTCAAGCTAACAGGTCGAAACGATGATGAATATGCTTCAACAAGCGGATGCGCATATTGATCGAGAGGAAGCTTTAAGGTCCACGACAAACCATGATAAGGCGGAAATTTGGGGAAACGGACGTTGGATGAGATTTCTCAACTGAGGATCATAGATCATACTTGACCTTACACTGGATGGGTACGAACCAGGTATGATCGCCTCCCTAATATACACGTAATTTTTCACATTGAGTTGCGAGTGTCATTGTCAAAAAGATCATCATCAAAAAGATCATCTTTAGCAAATTTAAAACTTTTTTAACAAAAAGATCTACTTAACTGATAATTTTCAGAAAAAAGGCAACTGATAATTTTCCTGGATAAGAAAATGCCAAAACTTGAGACTTCTAAGCGTAGGTTTGACTGACATAAGAAATCGATATAATGAAACTAAACTTTTACAACTTCTAACCCAAACACTTATTCACATATATAAAAATTGCTCTCTCACATACTATATCATAAATAGAGAACGTGGCATTCTGGGTTCAAGTTCATGATCTCCCAATCGATTTCATATCGGAGTGTGTTGCTCAAAACATTGGGAATTACATAGGTTTGTTTATAGAGTCAGATGCAAACAATTTTACTGAGGAATCGAAAAACTATGTCTGTATTCGAGTATTGATAGATGTCCAAAGTGCTTTGAAGAGGAAGATGAAGATCAAGAAGGGAGGTAAGGATTGGATTTGGGTTTATTTTAAGTATAAGAAGCCGCTGATTTTCTACTTTGTTTTTGGGAGATTGGGGCACCGATCTATTTTTTTGAAATTTTGTTGGCTAAACCGGATGGAGATGTGATACAGATATACGGTCCACGGCCGCGTGCTCTGTCTCGCCGGCAACAACTCAGTACTAGTGAAAGATGGCTGTGACGTGAAGTTGGTAGTTTTGGAAACCCTAGCAATTCAAGCAATCCGGATGAGATGACGACTGATTACTATGAAACTGCCGAGAATAAGGGCAGTAAACTAGCTAAGGAAAATCTCAACATTATTGATGTCATTGATCCGATTGGGGATTCTTAATTGCAATGATAAAGGAAAGGGAATTATGGGAATGGAAGGTGGCAAAGAGGGTGTGTAAACGGCGACGTCTTGAGAACGATAACATGGGCACGTCTCTACTTGGGCCTGACTGTAACTTATTTACTAAAATTGTTATAACTCCAAAAAAGGCTCTAGGTGCGAGACCTATTATTTTGGCCCATTGAAACCCATAAGTGTATTAAGTTGGAACTGTCGTGAGCTGGGCAACCCACAAGCATTTCAAGTCCTTATAGACTTAGTTTGTGACAATAAGTCAGATTTCATTTTTGTAATTGAAACTCTTGGATGCAATTTCCGTTTAGAGAAAATAAAACTTATTTTGGGTTATGAAGGCCTTTTTAAAGTAGATTGTGTGGGCCACAATGGCTGGTTGGCCCTAACATGGAAATCTAAAACTATGGCCAATCTTTCGAGTTACCCTCCTTTTCACATGGGCATTGAAGTGAACATTAATGCCCTGCAAAATGGCGATTAACTGGATACTATGGTAATCCTGACCGTAGTCGATGCCACAAAAGTTGGAACCTTATACGAACGTTAGCAGTAGCATCGCCTCTTCCTTGAGTTTGCCTTGGAGATTGGAGATTTTATTGATATTCTAGCTCATAATGAGAAGTGCGCCCGTCTTCCTCATCTACATTTCTCATCAATGGATTCCATAAGGCCTTAGCGGATTGCGGCTTTTATGACTTGGAGATGTCAGGTAATCAGTTTATATGGTTTAGAGGCAGAGGGACAGAAAACTGGATTGAGTAGCTTCTTGACCGTGTAGTTGCAATACCTGTCTGGTCCAGCTTTTTCTTTGAAGCTCAGGTTCAGAACCTGGGAATATTTATCTCCAACCATTCTTCTATCTTCTTACTACATCAGTCTTGAGTGTCTTGTAGTCGAAAAAAGAGATTACGTTTCAAGAATGATTAGATTAATGAGAGGGATTGCAGAGAGGTTATTAGCACGAGTTGGGCGAATCACAAACGTCATCCTTTCTATCAAAGACTTGGCTTGTGAGATCGGAAGACCTTCTTCATTGCAGCTCCAAATTAAACACTGAACTTAGAGGAAACTCAAACAATACAAACAAATTATAAATTTGGTCCAAAATTGCCGAGATGTTGGCTCTATGGGGACTTTCAAATGGGTTCGTCAGGAGTATTTTGAGACGCTGCGACGGTAGGAGATTTTTTAGAGGCAACGGGCTAAATAATTTTGGCTTAGAGAGAAAAACGCGAACACTCATTTCTTCCATGCTGCCGCCACTGCCAGGAAGAAATTCAACAGATTTTCTCAACTAAAAGATGCTAGTGGGTACTGGATTTCTTCAGAAAATGAGTTGCAGAGGCATAATCTGGATTTTTTTCAGGGTATTTTCTCTACCACCACGAATGTGACCATGCCTAATCCCATTACGCAGCAGATTGAGGCTGGGATTTCAGCGGAGCAAAATGAACAATTGCTAGCTTCCTTCTCAGCTGAAGAGTTGCAGACAGCGCCATTCCGTATGTACCCAGATAAGTCGCACAGCCTTGACGGTATGTATCTAAAAATTTTTCAACATTTTTGGAGTATTGTTAGCCAAGATGTTATATCTATTTACTTAGATGCCTCGAATAATGGTTGTATTCCTGATGATTTAAATGTTATCACTATTATTCTTATTCCAAAGAAACAAAGTCCGGAATTTATGAGTGATCTTCGGCCTATTTCTTTGTGTAATATGGTGTATAAGACCATTGCTAAGGTGTTAGCTAACTGACTCAAGACTGTCTTGCCTTTGATTATTTTGGAAACTCAAAGTGCATTTGTGCCTGAGCGCTTAATCACTGATAATATTTTAATTGTTTTTGGGATTATGCATTTTCTAAAACGGAAAATTCAAGGCAAGAAAGGGTATGTCGTGCTGAAAATTGATATCAGCAAAGCTTATGAAAGGCTTGAGTGGGGTTTCCTTTAAGAAGTTATGAAGCATATGGCGTTTGCTAGGTGATGGGTTGATTTGCTAGGAGACAGATGGCAGCAGGACTTATTCATGGTTATAGAGTGGCAAGAGGAGCACCCAATATTTCTCATTTATTCTTTGTAGATGATAGTCTGTTCTTCTTCAGAGAAAATATGGGAGAGACTAGAAGGATAAAAGATCTGCTACATGCATACGAGCTGGAATTGGGGCCATCAATAACATTTTAGAAATCTATACTGTATTTTAGCTCGAGTGTACCTAGTGATCGGCTCTGTACTATTTGTTTTTCTTTGGGAGTAGGAACAATAGGGGACAACAAATTCTACCTAGGTTTGCCAGTAGGAGCAGTAGGGGACAAAGAATTCTACCTGGGTTTGCCATCTTTGTTGGGAAGAAAGAAGAAGGAAATCCTCTCTTTCGTTTGAGATAGGGTGTGGCAACAGTTGAATAGATGGAAGGAGAAAGCTTGTCTCACGTTGGTAAGGAGTTCCTGTTGAAGTCAGTTGCTCAATCTACTCCAAATTATGCTATGAGCGTTTTTCTTCTTCGGAACTCTTGTTGCTATGAATAAGAGTTCGGCCAAGGAAATATCGTAGATTAGGTGGGAAAGATTGTGTTATCCTAAGAACCGAGAGGGCTTGGGGTTAAAAAGATTCATGAAATGAACTTGGCTCTCTTAGGGAAACAAGGTTGGAGGTTTCTTGTTGATTCTCATTCGCTTGTCACTAGGGTGTTTAAAGCTCGATACTTCGTTCATTCGGACTTCTCACAGGCCAAAGTTGGGTATAATTTGAGTTATGTCTGGTGTAGCATCATGGCGAGTCAATTTCTTCTCAAGAAAGGTACTTAGTTCAAAATCAAAAGTGAGAGTAATGTGAGAGTTTGGCAGGATCCGTGGCTGCTTGACAATGAGAACGGCTATATCTTCTCTCCAGTGATCTCGGATGGAGAGAATGTTAATGTTAGTTAACTTATGATTCCTGGTGTTCGGGCTTAGGATATAGAGGTCATAGATGATGTCTTTAGCCCTAGAGATGAGGCACTTATTATACAAATACCACTTAGCATGAAGGAGACTATCGATAGGCTATTTTGGAAGCATGAGGCTAAAAGGATCCTACACTGTTAGAAGTGCTTATTGTTTAGCCCAAGAGGTGCATTATGGAAAACATATCCCCGCAGTTAACTAGCTTTGGAACTTAATCTGGAACTTGAAGAGGCCACAAAAAATGAAGAATTTTCTTTGGCGTGCGCCCTCAGACGTCCTTCCCACTTTGGAACAGCTTTGAGCACGACGCGTTAATGTAGGCCATCTATGTCTTGTCTGCCTCTCTAGGGATGAGACTACATTACATTGTATTGTTGACAGCACTTTTGCCCGGAGGGTAGGGTTAGCTTCAGATGAGGATTTATATCGTAACAATGCACAAACCTTCAAAGATTGGCTAGAGCTTGCTCCGGCAGAAGTGACCAGCAGGAAATGAGTCAATTGCAATGATTTGTTGGGCATTGTGTTATAATAGGAATGAAGCGGTTTGGCAAGGAAGATCTTTTATGCCTCTCAAAATTACATCTCTAGCCAACACTCTTCTCAATCGATAGAGGGACGCTAGAGCACCTCATTTGGCTGATCATACTACTTCTTTGACCACCAATACCCTTTGGAGGCGGCCGGCTATTGGAACATTAAAAGTGAATGTAGTTGCTGCCATCTTTTCTAACTAAAATTCTGTTGGCTTTGGAATGTTACTACACGATGACGAAGGGTCTTTCTTGGGTGCTAAATTATACGGTCAAGAGGTGTCTTTGAACCGAAGTTGGCTGAACTTATAGGTATTTGTGAGGCTCTTACCTGGATCAAAGATATGAGTATCGCTCGAGTAACGGTGGAAATGAATGCACTGGCTGTCTATGAAGCTCTCCGTTCTACTACTACTGATTTATCTCCTTTTGGCTTGATTCTGGATTATTGTAAGCTTTTATTTTTGGAGATCGATAACATAGAGTTTGCTTGTGTTAGGAGATCTGCGAACCAAGTTGCTCATACGCTGGCTAGAGCGACTGGCTCTTTGTCAGGTCCTAGTTTGGCTTTTAATCCACCACCTATGATGATTGCAGCCGTACTTCTTTCCAATTCTACTAATGAATAAGATTTCTTTCTTCAAAGAAAAAAAATATCATAAATACAGAAAAAAAATAGGGTCATTTATTATACGGATTTAAAACAGGAAAACTGACGTAGAACTCACATTAGAAGTTGTCGAGCTCCAAAAAGTCTACATTTTGGACTGTCCCATACTGGCCTTATAATATCTACTTCCTTATACATTTACATATGATTTCTGGTTTACTTCATTATTTTCAAATTCCTTTCCTCTTTAACAAACTTTTATTGTTGACATATTCCATTTAATTATATTGCCAAAGGATGTGCAAAAACATGTGAAGAATTTCAAGTAGCTTAACTAATGATACTAATAAGCAGGTTGTTGAATGTGGAGCACCTTCGGTTAATCATGTGGCATCTGCTCTTCCGATCTCTTAAATATCAGACTTAGCAGCAAGAGTAACGGAAGTTCAAATAACAAGTTAGAGGTTGCAGGCCCAATTTCTTCAAGACATGTTCTTTTTCTATGTTGGATGGCGTTGCTTGAATTGATCATCTCTGAGGCTTTCCGAAGCAACAGATCTTTTAGATCGGAAGAGCAATTATTAGATTAAGAAATATAGTTTCCCATATTGTATGATAATTCTGGTGAAGAAGCATCTTTAGGCCAGAAAGTTAAACAATTATAGTTTGTTGATGTAATGGATTTCCTTGATTGATGGAAAGGCACCGTTCTTTTGTATAGTAATATTTCATAATTTTCTCTCTTCCTTCCCTCCTTTTTTTTTTTTTTTTTTACCACCATTTGTATAAAAATGATCTAGTACATATGTATGGTACCATATGGTGTCGTCAAAAGATGTGTGTGTCCATATGTATATATATATTAGTGATGTTAAAGTATACAGCTCGTAGAATGCAATTGATAGAGTTTTTCTTTTTAATTTATATTTTATTACGTGTTTTTGAATGCATGAATGGAAATGTTGCGACCCTTGATCAGGTCTCCCTATGCCATCCATTCAATTTTTTTCTGTCTCAAATAGATTACAGTAGGCAACAAATAAATCTGATTGCTATTTGCGCGTTGGGACTTGGGAGGGTGTGTTATGAAGGAATTCATTCATGCTTTTAATTAGCATGTACTATAAACCACTTGCAAAAGCTTGCAAAAATTCAAAGAATTTCATTTAACTATTTCCTAATCCATTAACTACTTTTGTGAAAGAAGTAGTGATACAAACTACTACTATTAAATTGGGAGAAGTGCTATTTGTACATATAAAGTGTATAACTTTTATATACACTCATATGAATTTACTCACACCCCTTAAAAGTTGTGATTTCAAAAATAATGGGACAAATGACATTTAAGTATATATAAGAGGGTGGTACAAAATTTTTACACTTTATGTGTATAAATATCATTTCTAATTAAATTTGAGTCATTGATTCATCTAAGGGTTTTTTTTTTAATTCAAAATGTTTGCTACATAATTGGATAAATCATTAATATCTTTGGCAAGTTGAATCCGAGTAATTTTGATTGCTCATTAATTAGTTATGTAGTCTTGATTGTTTGACAAAATCCTGTATCAAGTTGGTCAATATATTAGAGATTATTCCTGTTGAAATCAATGTGGAATACATATTGGAATTTTTTTTTCTTTTTAAATATTTGTAACTTTTAATTCTATCATATTTTTACTTATAATATATCTTCTCGTGCAATGCGCATGTGCATAACTAGTTATATAAAATTGTATTCAAATTTATAAAAGAGTAATTATATTCTCATGCAAGAATTTTATTTTGCCTATATGCATGCATGTTATTATGGATGCGTGTATATGTGTCAAACATCTAAAATACAGGCACCCCACACTTATAGTCTAGATGTGTGATATGTGATACACACATACATAATATTACGTATGCGTGGATAAAATAAAATTTTTATATTTTTTATGACGAAAATTATTTCCCACACTATATTATACATCCACCACAAATAATTACGATTTTGAAAACAACACCACACTAAATTTACATTTATAACCCATCTTTTAAAAGTTAAAACAAAAAGAACAAATGCATTATTATTTTATTTTCACTCCTCCCACCGCAAACAACCAATATTTAAACATCCTACAACCTAAACCCCAGGAAACTATCTCCAATAATTCACGTTATCGCCGGAAAATGAAAATTTGAACACCATACCTGGTCCATATTTCACCAATGATTAATACTTATCTATCAATTAAATTAAGGTTAATGTATCTTTCTATCAAATAAAAAAAAATTGCAATTTTGTTATTATTGCATATTTCTTTCCTTTTTATTGAATAATATTATTGCAAATTTCAATTTGCACGTGAAAACAATGCAACAAATAGTGGCAGTGTAAATTCATGATTGATGATTCTTTTAAAATTCCAAAAATAAGTATTTAAAAAAAAAAAAAGAAGAAGAAAACAAAAAGGAAGAAATCAATAATTACCACGGCCAGTGAAAATTGAAGGAATTAAAACTGGGGTTGTCGAAGTGAAAAGGAAGGAGTGATTCAATTTGCCGGCAGTTGATAATGAATTTGGGAAGGATACAAATAAAAATGAAAAGGTTAAAGATTAGAAAAAGTTACTAGTGTAACTTCACTAATGAATATCTAAGTAAATAACAAAAATGTGGTTGTTCGAGTTGTTGTACATTGAATAGATTTTTACATTTCATGTCAGAGGTCCTGAGTTTGAACCACTCCTACCATTTCCTCCCCATGTCCCCTTTGCATAAAAAAAAAAAAACAAAAATGTGGTGTATGAAAGAATTATTGTGATGTTATTGTGATGGTAACATAATTACCTTTATAAAAATCATAGTTCTTAGAGAATCTACCAAAATCTGGGTTGTGGACAGCTCTTAATCGATTTTCAAAATGCATGTACAAAGTTGATGAAACTGCCTTTAAGATAAGTCCAATTTATTTTGGTCAAAATATCTTGTGATAATAATAAAAAAATAATAATAGAAGAAATTATATTTACACCAAATTTTTTATTAATCAGAGCACACTCATTACATAAAAAATCCCTAACATTTGTTCCTCATAATGTTTATGTCCCCGTGTTTTTCATTGCAATACGTTCTTAAACGTCTATTAATGATCACATCTTTGTTTAATGATGATTTCTATTAAATAAATTTTGATTGAGGGTTTTAAAATAATCAGATAAGATGACGCATAATTTTGTTGGACATTTTTTTACTTATTTAAAATATTTAGGAGATTTTTTCAAAGAAGTTTTTTTGTAACGGAAAAATTTTAAAATAGAATCATGATTTAGTATAAGATGTGATAATTATTAAAAGGTCTAGAATAAAAACATAAAGAAAATCTTAGAGGCTGAATTACAGGGTATTATGGTGGGTTTTAAGCTCTGCATTGGAAGGAAGTTCATTCTGGTTCATGTGGAAGCTACCTCCTTGTTGGCTTATCAGTTGCTTAAATGTAATGGTAAGGGTCAGTGGCATTTACAACATATCCTTGAGACTATTAGAAAGATGATTGCTGAGTATAACGTGTCCCCAATCACATATGGAGAAAAGCAAATGGTGCAGTAAATTGGTTGGCTAACAAAGGTTATGCATGTACAGAGCTTCATTTGATTGACAGTGAAGAGTATGAGGTCTAGCTTAGAGGTATAGTTCGAACAGAGAGGCTTCGAATTCTATATTTGCGCAAGTTCAAGAAACAGGATATATAGACAAATGATAGTATATAATATAGTGATAGGTTGCATATGATTGTAATTTGCATTCATGTAGAAAAGTTAACCTTTATATACCTGTATTGGTTATTTTGTAAGCGTAAGTTGGAGGTAAGGCATATACGTTTCCATCCTTTTCTTTGTACCCTTTTTTTTATAATAATCAATAAAATCTATATATCTTGGGTTTGAATTTTTGAATCGAGATATTTTCTTATAAAAAATATGAAAAAAAAATCAATGAGGTAAATACACGTATTTGTAAAGATAAAAGATATCAATGTGGTGCTAACACCCTAATAATAAATCTTGAGAGTAGGGTCTTAGACGCAAAGAAATGTTGATTTTGGACGTTACAGCGCATAATTGAAAGGAGATGACCAGTTTCTCAATGGCCCCGAAATGTTTGTGTGGTCTATTTGCAATATTGCGCATTTTGGCCAAACAATGAGCGGCGATGTGGCCAATAAAAAGTATAGGAGAGTGACGTGGCAGCGTCTTATTGGATAGATGAGACGTTGACAGCAGTGCATTTAACCGGTAAAGAAAGTCTCCGGTTCAACAAGCGCAACCCGTCGGCCCATTTCAAAACCACAATTTTACACATTTTTATTTTCTAATTTTTAATGAAAAAAATATATAATTGTAATCTTCCTTTGTTCTCTTCAACAGTCTCGGCAGAAGAACAGAAGATTCTGAGCAGTATTGCCCAATGTCATATTTCCCGATTTATCGATCGCATAATTCTCTTGAAAACCCTAGCCTCTGATTCTGATAATTCATCTGATCTGTTGAATATAATGTAACTTCTATTCGCATTTCTTGTGGGCGACTGTAGATTGCGTTTTGATCTTTTGTTTTGTTTTATTTAAATCCTTGTATTTTTTCTGTTAGTCCGATCTGATATATTGTGGATGTTTTGCAGGTGATTTGATTAGTGGCGAACCAGCATCCTCTGTTGCGAGTTAAATTAAAAGATTGAACTATTGGGAGAGAAGAAAAAAGACTCGGATGCATTTTTTAATGTTAAAAGCTTAGTTTTTACTGCCATTGTTTAAGGGCAACAAATTCAAAATACAGCGACCGGGTTCAGGGGGCGACTTGCCCCAAGTTGGTGAGTTCAACTCATTCCCGGTGACACGGAGGGTGAACTCCTTCCAGTCTGTTCCAATGGATGATGATATGGAAGGTGGGAACCTGGGGCCTTTCCAAGAAAGGTCAAGAACATTCCCTAACATGCGCACTAAACCATATACGCCTTTGGTAAGTATGTTACATGACATAACCCCCCCCCCCCCCAAACCAAAACCACCCGCCTACCCTTTAGTGAGACTGATTTACGACCTTTTACAACAATGGGAGCACTTTACGAACAATTGGAGCACTTTGCTCCTTTCCAGCGGGAAAAGTTCATTATTTGTTCGCGAAGTTGCATGTTTCTTTCCCTCTGTGCTGTTGTATGTTCTAATTATTTAATTACTTTCATATCATTTGATGTGTTGCCTGACGGATTTAATATGGTGGTAGCCATCATACTGAATTTCCTGTTTCAAACAATTTTCGGAATCCCCCACTCCAACCCCCTGTTATTCCTTTTCATTTTCTTTTTCCTTTTTTTTAAAAAAAAAAAAAAAACTCTATTCCAAGCATTTTATGAGTTATTATTTATAGAACTGAAAGTTGGGGTAATTTTTTTATATTTTTTTATCATTGGATTTGAAATGGAAAATTGATGTGGTCTGGTCTATCGTAACTTAGCATTCACGGATATTAGGAAAATTTTATCTTCAATACTAGTCGGGGATCATGATGTCCATTAGAATTGTTAAAGAGATTTTATTAATGATAATAATAAATAAAATGAGTTTTGTAATAAAAATGGTAAGTGTTGAAGTAATTTATAAAATGTTTTATTAATAGAAATTGTGAGTTTTAAGAGCATTTGTCGCAGTTTAGATTTTAAAATGTTTACACACCAGTTGAAAGATGAGATTTAGTCGAATTATTATTATTATTATTTAACTAAATAGAACTTGAATTGAATTTACTTAGAAAATTTAATATTTATTATTTTTACTTCGCTAAAAAAATGAACTCGAACATATCATTAACTAATTTCATAATAATGTAGTCCAATAAAAAATTAACACATGTTCTTTTACTCATATGTCCCTACCACATTTCGCCACATCATGAATTTATTTAGTTTATTAGAAAATAATATAATAATAATCAAAATGATAGGGGAAAAAACTCAAACTCTTTAAGCAAGAAAGAAAGAAAGAAGCCACCAAAAAAAAGGGGGAAAAGGACTACCCAACTATGAATAGTGAAAAGTAAAGTGCCTCTTTTAATAATGTTGTAGAGAAAGTAAATGTTGTATACTATAACCACCATGGTAGTTAGATGGCATGTGTAACCTTATCCATATTTGTGATTTCTTTTACTGTGCTAATCCTCAAATTTCTATTAATACTTTTACTTAATACAAGCTTTCAACAGAGAATTTCCATTCACACTTCTTTATAGATGAGTTGAATACTTCTATATCCGGAAACCCATTTCTGTAGGAAAGCTGAGGCATAACATATACTGACAAAGTTCTGCTGAGTTATAATTCACATCATATGCGTTGGAAATGTTGTATCTTATCTGGATCAAAGATAGGTATTTGATTACAAGATTTTAGGGTAAACGTAACTTTTAATGTTTAACAACGATATCATGTGGTTTCAAGGAGACTCCGGAACCAATGTTGTATTATTCATGAGACCTGAAATTGGAAATCCTAAGATTTTTAGTATGGAATCCAGCATGCTAGTATTTCAGGCATTTGCAAGTTCCCCAATTAATTTTAGAAGAAATAGCAAAATGCACAACATTTGGAGTTGCTATTTGCAAACATAGCCACTTTAAAACTTTTTGCAAAAATGGAACTTTTTACCCTTCATTCTTTTTTCAATTTACTATAATTCTACCTTTTCCTACCTTCATGAATTTATTCCTGTCACCCCCACCAAAACCTAGAATTAAAATTTGGTGCTGCGGTCGCCAGGACACTGCTGGTGGTGGTAGCACCTAAAAGACTTTGCAATTGCAACTGCACCTCCATGGTGGCGCTGCGGTTGCAGGGGATTGCTGCAATGCGGAGCACCCCTGTGGAGTTTGCTGAGACTATAGCGCCACTCCACAGGGGTCACCTGAAAAAGGCCGTGACCTCCACTGTGCTGTAATCACAGTGCCTTTAATGCCGCTGGTGGATTTTATTTTAAGATTTAGGGTTTAGCCATTGTAATTTTCTGTGAGGGGGAATTGAATGCTTTAAATTTTCCTTCTAAAAGTGGCTATTTTTGCAAAAATTATTGGAAAAACTACTTCTACAAATGACAATACATTCGTGGCTATTTTTGAAGATTCCCCCGCTTTTCTTTTCTCAGCTAAGTAACATGCGAAACAAAGAA
The DNA here is from genome assembly GCA_963692815.1 of Nyctanthes arbor-tristis. Classification (NCBI taxonomy): domain Eukaryota; kingdom Viridiplantae; phylum Streptophyta; class Magnoliopsida; order Lamiales; family Oleaceae; genus Nyctanthes; species Nyctanthes arbor-tristis. The sequence continues at coordinate 44,906 of CAVNYN010201844.1, forward strand.
ATTAAGGTATTTGTATTTGTAAGAAAATGTTTGGAGTTGGCTGTGTTAATTATGCTTTGCTACTCTGTAACTTTTGTCCTTACATATATCTTGAAGACACATGACAGCTGCGTCCTTAACTGCTCCTCCAGCCTGAGTCAAATTTTGGTCTCTCTCTCCCTACCTTGCTCAATGAGTTTTTCGTTACTGTTATAAACAAAAGCCTCTTTAGGTTTTGCTGACATATTCCAACAACTCGAGTCTGTGTTTTCTTAATTTATTCTGCAATCTCTCCTCATCTTCTGTTCATATATTAGTATAGCAATATGCCACCCATCTCCCTTGGAATTTGATGAATCATCACTGTTAATGGATGCCTTTGATTAAGTATTTCAACGAAGTAATTCCTTTAGTTTTTTGTGGCATAGTTTCCTGCAAAGCAAAATTTTTCCTTCTCATTTTTAATACACTTGTCAGCATTTTAGATATTGGCTTCTCTTTCCCTTTGTTAAGGTACCTTGAAAATAACCTCCATCTCCAGTTTTATACCTGTAATAGAATAAAACTGTGTACTATCCTTATTTAGTGCTTATTTTCCATGTTGTTAGGTGGTTAGCAAGTGCTCTGTATAATTGTGTACCAGTTACCTTCATGTTTGATCTCAATACATGTTTCAAATGATTTTGTCCATGTTGAGTTAAACTGAGATCTAACATGGAAAAAGTAGCCTTATGTGCAACTGCTTTTGAAACTTGTTTACTCTTATCTACTGAATTGTTCTTCTTTTATTATTTATCTTCTTTTGTTCTTATTCTTTGTTTTTAACTATTCCTTGGAAATTGCTTTTTGCAGATCTTTCGCCTTTTTATGAGAATAAATGTTCGTGTTCTTTTTGTGCTTTTGCTGTTGGGATTCGGAGCTGTCTTTTACATTGGTGCGAGTACCTCGCCAATCATTGTATTTGTCTTCTCAGTTTGCACAGTCAGTTTCCTCTTGTCAATATATCTTACCAAGTGGGTCCTTGCAAAGGATGAAGGACCCCCTGAGATGGCCCAGGTAAAACTCCAACGATCTTGATGTTATTATGCTTAATACATTTCTTGGCTGTTGATAGTTATCGATTTGTCAGTAATACTCAGGAAAATATTAATAGGCATCAGCCAAGAGAATGTGCATGTCGGGAAGCATTTCCATTTGTGAATTTAAATTTGAGCTACACGATTTCCTCAAGATCGTTTTCAGGTTTATGATAATAAATTTAGCACCCCTGAATTTTTCAATCAATTTTGCAGCCATTGTTACTAAGCTTTAATCTACTACGTACAAAACTCTATTTAGTTTCCTCTTTCTTGTCAATTATTACATTAAGTCTAATAAGCAATGAAGACCATTGAACTAACAACTGGAGAGTAAAATACACTCTGGAGGAATCGCTTGTAATTTTGCTAATTTGGCCATAATTGAGTGTATATAATGGAGTTGTAGGATCTGTCCTTGACTTTTTATTTCTTTACATTTTTTATGTCCAATTTATTGTGCATATTTTGAAATTCATTGAAACTTCCTGCCTATTTTATCTTTTCACGTCAATCCAAAATTCTTAAAGGAGAAAATGCCCGTAAATATGTTCAAGGCAATTTGACTTGAAAAGTAATATTTTAATTTGTTCGCTTGTTTGATTCTCATTATTTGGGGAAATTATAATGAGGAGAGAGATGGAATGTTTATTGGGGATGTAAAAAGGTTTGAAATATGTGGTTGTAGTTGAACAGTTGTCAAATCAGTGGTAGGTAAAATTATAATTTGGAAGAATAAGAAATAACGAGAGTAAAACAAAATGTGTTAGTATTCAGTTGTAGTGGATACACGCTGATGTCTTGCAAGGATGGGATGCAAAAATTGAGAATGGTTATGACAATCACCTACTGAAGTATTACTTACCAAACTCGTGTTTTCAAGACATATGACCTTTTCTCTTTATAGACCTGAAACTCTGCATTGCCAACACAATGAAACTGAATATGTACCAGTGGATACTGGATAATGAGAAAACAATTTATTCTTATTTGCTGCCTGTTAGTTTTGTTCTACTGCACGTTGTGCAGTTCTCCATAAAATAATATAAAAAATCATTTTATGGTTATTAATTTGGATGTGAATCCTGAAATCCAACCCTTTTTACATTATTTAAAAGTACTTTCATTTCCGTGATTCTGAGCTTATCATTTTACTTGCTAGATATCAGATGCTATACGTGATGGAGCTGAAGGTTTTTTTAGGACTCAATATGGAACTATTTCAAAGATGGCTGTGCTATTAGGATTAGTGATCCTCAGCATATACCTGTTTCGGACTACAACCCCTCAGCAAAAATCTTCTGGCCTAGGGAGGTGAGGATGGAATGAGCTTAGATCTGGTCCTGCTCACTTAATATAACTTATATAGAAATAAGTGTACATTGGTGCGGTAATTTTGTAGGTCGACCTCTGCATATATTACTGTTGCTGCTTTTCTTCTGGGGGCCTTGTGTTCTGGTATTGCTGGTTATGTGGGGATGTGGGTCTCTGTTCGTGCGAATGTAAGAGTGTCTAGTGCAGCGAGGCGGTCTGCAAGAGAGGCATTGCAGGTTATTTTTTCTTTTTAACCCCCCCAACCCAACCCCACCCCATGGGCAAAAAAAGATCTAAGACACACCCGCCCCTCTGCAATTGTATTTAGACTGTGACTTTTATTAGCATCCTTCTCTTGCAGATAGCTGTTCGAGCTGGTGGTTTCTCTGCCTTGGTAGTCGTTGGTATGGCTGTCATTGGTATTGCCATACTTTATTCCACATTTTATGTTTGGTTGGGGGTGGATACACCAGGTGGAATGAAGGTTACTGACTGTAAGTTTTCATCTATCATCTTCATCGTACTTTCGTCAGATATGAAATACTTGCTTCCTCTTCTCTCGCAGATTTTAAATTTTTAATTTCCACAAATTGACTTTTAGATTTCTCTCCTAGTGCCCCTTCTTCTTGTTGGATATGGTTTTGGAGCTTCATTTGTCGCTCTTTTTGCTCAACTGGGTGGTGGTATCTATACGAAAGCAGCTGATGTTGGAGCTGATCTTGTTGGAAAAGTAGAGCGGGGAATTCCTGAAGATGATCCTCGTAATCCTGCTGTCATTGCAGATTTGGTATAAAAATTTTCCCATTCTCTGTCAAACATTTTGTTGGAAATGTTAAGCCCCAGTTAACCATCACATTTTTTCTCATTCTATTTTAAATTTGAATTTGGTCACACCAATCACATTCACATATCTTGTGAGACCCACAAGTGCTACAGACATCTCCACCATTTAGCTTCACTCATACTCTTTCTTATTTCAACCAAAAATGAGATGGCTAACAGGCGCTAATTGTATGTTGTGCAGTATCTGCTGATGTGTTTATACATGACTTGCAGTGTCAATGTTGTTAGCTAGTCTTGTAAAGATTCTTTTAGATATTAGGACCATGTAGTGATTTATTTTGCATTTTTAACCCCGCAAGTGCCTTTTTCCGTTGTCATCATGGCTAATTCCATCGTTTTCTATTTTTAAGGTTGGAGACAATGTGGGGGACTGTGCAGCTCGGGGTGCTGATTTGTTTGAAAGTATTGCTGCAGAAATAATCAGTGCAATGATATTAGGTGGAACAATGGCACAGCGCTGTAAAATTGAAGGCACGCAATTTCCTTCCTGACTTATGTGTGAATATGCATGTATGACTTAATTTGGAAAAAATTGCTATATCATTGCAGTTCTCTGTCTTATGTGCAAATATGCATGTGTGAACTAATCTTATTCAGAACATTTTATTTGCATGTTATTGTTTTCCCCTTCATGCTGTTTGCCTGGATTTTGCAGAAATTATGAGAGTATCTCGCTTCCTTTGTCTTTTCGAATCTGAAAGTCCAGTTGAACTTTTTTTTTTTTACCCCATTTAAATTAATAGCACTGCTTTTGATGCGTTAGCATTTAAAAAGTTAACTTTCCACTGGTAGTATTTCCTGCTAAATACCTGCTATCACACCAAGAAAGCTATAAATTGGATGGTGAAAGTCATCTTTGTCCATATAGTATTAAGATGCGAGAAAAAAATTTTACTAATAATTTCCTCCTGCATGCATTTTACTATGCTTATTGTTTAGATCTTTGAGGGTTAAGGAGTCAAGTTTTGTTTATCTAGTCAACATTTATTATTTTTTGCTTATCATGCCAGATACTGCAGGATTGCAAAGACCAGTTTGAAAGTGGATAGTCAATGCCTAATATTAGGCCGAAAATAACATTAATTTTTTCTGCCTCGTTTTCGCTCAACTGGCCGAGAGCATGATCTGAACTTTGTCAAATTTTGGTGGCTGCGGACCATATTTGGATGCTATTTAAGTGGAAGTTAGTAGATCCTATTGTTTGCATTGTTTTTTTCTTTGGATTTTAGTCGAACTTTAGTATGACATGATTGTTCCAGCTATTTTCCTGTTTCCCTGCAAGGTTATATTTCTTGAACCACCAGTTTCCGGTTTAGATCTATATTTTCTGGTTGTATCCTTCGCTGTGATTTTGTTGCTTTTACTTTATATTTTCAATTATTTTATTTTCGTACTTTGCTCTAATTTTGTAAGAATCTAGGTTAGGTTGGCATGAATATATTTGTTGAATGTGTATGTGATAATAATTTGCTAATTCCTTTGCTTAAAATCATTGTTGACCTTATATTTATGTGATACATGCAGATCCGTCGGGCTTCATTTTGTTTCCTCTGGTTGTTCACTCATTTGATCTTGTGATCTCATCTGTTGGAATATTTTCTATTCGGAGTACACGTGATTCTGGAGTTCTGGGTGCTATAGAGGATCCGATGTCAATTCTGCAGAAAGGATATTCTGTAACTGTTATCTTGGCTGTTTTGACTTTTGGTTTGGTAATTTTTCCAACTATTCTTGGATCCTGTCCTTCCCTCCTGGAAAATCTTGATAGTGATTGTATGCTTGCCCATTGTTCTCCACGCATGTGTGTTCTGAAGCATCATTTTTGTGCTTAAGTTGGTATTTGCTTTGATTGCGTTTGCAGTCTACACGCTGGATGCTGTACACAGAACAAGCACCTTCTGCCTGGTTGAACTTTGCTTTGTGTGGTTTGGTTGGGATAATGACAGCATATGTTTTTGTCTGGATTACAAAGTATTATACTGACTACAAGCATGAGCCTGTACGCACATTGGCTCTTTCTAGCTCCACAGGACATGGAACTAATATAATTGCTGGTGTTAGTCTTGGTCTGGAATCAACAGCTCTTCCTGTCCTAGTTATTAGCATAGCCATTGTTTCAGCATACTGGTTGGGTCACACTTCCGGGTTGGTTGATGAATCTGGAAGCCCAACTGGTGGGTTGTTTGGGACAGCTGTTCAACTATGGGAATGCTCAGTACAGCAGCATATGTGCTTACTATGGATATGTTTGGTCCAATAGCTGATAATGCAGGTGGAATTGTTGAAATGAGTCAGCAGGTAATCTTTCAGGTTCTTGGCTTGTTTGGCCAAATGTTACATTTAGCAGTTGCTTTTTATCTTAAGAGAGGCTTGACTTGCCTTCTTTTGCTTACAGCCTGAAAGTGTTCGAGAGATAACTGATGTTCTTGATGCTGTTGGCAATACAACTAAAGCTACCACCAAGGGTTTTGCCATTGGATCAGCGGCCCTTGCATCTTTTCTTCTATTTAGTGCTTACATGGATGAAGTAGCTGCATTTGCACATGTACCTTTTAATCAGGTAGATTTTAGCTTTCTACCAATTATTTTATTTCATTTTTTTTATTATTATTATATATATTTTCTTTTGATCCATTAGGTTTTTGTTTATATGATGGATTTTTCAGCACTTAATAATATACAATTAGCATTCTATCTGAGCAGGTTGATATCGCCATCCCTGAAGTGTTCATTGGTGGCCTATTGGGCTCCATGCTTATATTTCTTTTTAGTGCATGGGCTTGTGCTGCAGTAGGTAGAAGTGCTCAAGAGGTTGTCAATGAAGTAAGAAGACAGTTCATTGAGAGGCCAGGAATCATGGTAATGTGTCATTCACATTTTTTAATATTCTTTATGTTAATGGTTCTTGGTTATCTCATTAAGCTCCTAACAGGATTACAAGGAGAAACCTGATTATGGTCGATGTGTATCAATTGTTGCATCTGCATCTTTGAGGGAGATGATAAAGCCTGGTGCATTAGCCATTATATCACCTATAGTAGTTGGTGAGTAATTATTCACCCTTAGTTCTTGATTTGTGCTGTGAGAGAATTTATACAACTGTATCATCAGGCATTAAAATGTACTTGTACATGTATTGGAAACAGTTAGTTTTGCATCTTAGATTTGTTAATTTGATCAGGGTTTTGATTTCAACTATGTGACAGACCGGAAGGTCATGATGACATCTATTTTATGACGTTATACATATTGTGAGTGGTTGCAAGTATTATCAGGGTTTAGGAGCTTGTTTACTGGACGCATGTGATGAAATAACTAATTATATTTTATAACAAAAATTTCCTAACTAGATGTCCGTTTTTTATAGCTAGATTTTTAGTTTTTGTGGTTGAAAAGTGATTTTTGTTTGTAATGTGTGGTGAAAAAGTGGAGAAAGATTATACGGAAATGTGAAAAATTATTGTTTAAAGAGAATGTGTAGGTGACACAAGTTTGATTTGTTGATAGGTTTTGTAGTGGGAAAAATTAGCTCAGAAGAACAAGTCAGTGGACAGATTCTGTTAAAAGTAAACTGTTTCAGAAGGTAGAATAGAAGTTATGATTGATAACAAATATTGGGCAGTATGGTTGATTTACCAGGACTAAGATTGACAGATTGAATACTAGATTCTGACTGTATAAATATTAATTGGTAACAATTCAGTTGCAAGATGCCAGATTGACTGAAATATGGTATTTATAATCTATGTTGCTTTCAGCTGATGGCATATTTGACATTGCTGCAGAGTATCCCTTCTTTGGGCGACTTCTCTTTTGTATCAGTCTAACCATCATGTTGGGCAATAAGGCCGATAAATGCGATTTTGCTCATTTGACTAAAGAAGGGGGAAAAAAAGGAGATTTTGCCTATTGGAAGATTCTCAAGTTCCTAACTTGCCTGCATATTGTTTGAAATTGGCCTATACAAAATTTTAGTAATGACAATATTCTGCATTTAATTCATCCTCAGTCTTGCTTCATTATATATAGCTTAGGGAATTTCCCCCGTGTCATGTGCAGGTTTTGTGTTTCGGGTGCTGGGACATTATACAGGGCATCCGTTACTGGGGGCCAAAGTTGTGGCTTCGATGTTAATGTTTGCAACTGTTTCGGGCATTCTGATGGCTCTTTTCCTCAACACTGCTGGAGGCGCCTGGGATAATGCGAAGAAGTACATTGAGACGGGTGCTCTTGGTGGCAAAGGCAGTGAATCCCACAAAGCAGCAGTTACTGGCGATACGTAAGTGTTGTGCGTGACTACCTGTATTTGTCCCGTTGCCATGCTTCTAGAGATATTTTACCCATCCAATCCCCATAAAACATAATGTTAGCAGTCAGGAATGAGAAACAATGGCGTTAACCATGTAAAATATTGTTCTTGCTATATCACGTGCGCGATTTTGTATTTGCAGGGTTGGAGATCCCTTCAAAGACACTGCTGGACCATCTCTTCATGTGCTCATCAAAATGCTTGCAACAATAACTCTCGTCATGGCTCCCGTCTTCCTGTGAGAGAATAGAAATTCAAGTCTTCTAAATATACAACATGATTTCTTGACTATCTTGTTCATACCGCCTATCAACCTATGTAACTGAGTTTTGATGTAACCTGAGGAACCCAATTTCAAAGATTTAGTTAATATTTACTATTTTTCTCCTAGCTCAATTTGAATAAGATATCTTATTTCAAGTGCTTATTTCTGTTGGATTATCATTTTCCCTTTAGTTTTCGTTTTAATCTATACACGCGCACACATATATAATAATGTTCCATTTGTGACAAAACTTAGGGCCAATTGTTGTTTTTAAAGCATTTTGAATATGGCATGGTAAAGAAAAATATTCATCTGGATTAAGGATTAACAAATAATGTTCCGAATGTGTTACATGACACTTCTTTGTAAGATGGTCCGCTTAAGGATTCATCGGGCAACCAATTATCAGAACGGGGTTTAATCATAACATGCGTGTTTAAAAAGGAAAAAATGGAAAAATGAAAATTGTGCATAAAATCTGGAGAAAAATTGCACAAAAATCAAAATCCATCTAACCAAGGTCAAAAATGTCATATTTTTTTTTAGAAACTCTAACTGTAGCAACAATTGACATATGAATCGATGAAATTATCCCAGATTTTATATAGGGACGCCCCAGAATAACCCCAACTCCATTTTAACGAGCATTTAATGCACCTCTTTCCCACATTAGTGATGCCCCATCTTCCTTTGGATTTTTGAATTTTTTTGCCAAAGAATAAGGAATAAGAGCGTTTAAAGATCTCCCCCTTCAAGACTGAGTATTTTCTTTGCAAATGTAGTTGAATTTCTCAGCCACACTTCTAATCTTGGTTTAGAAGCTTATCCTTGGAAGAGATTTACATTTTTCAAAGTATCCATGACATGTCTAATTGGATTGGTACCTACAAGCTGCTTTTCTTAAACAGAAGCGAAGGAAATCAGGGGTATATGTGTTAATTTAATGGCTGACTATTGCTATATACGGACATAAAAAAGTTATATTGACGTTTTCATCAATATATAGTTGCCTTTCGCCTTAGTGAAAAATCTCGCATAACAACTGTGCATGTAGTAAAATTCTCTTTTAATCTTTAAATGAGTAATTATTATTTCTCATAATTGTAGTGTGGTACCGTGGACCATGTTAACAAAGGACGAATCGTTCTCGACAAGAACATACCTCACTTGTAATTGGACATGGGTAACTGCGGGTAAGGTTTGGCTAAAGGCAGTTCGCAATATGACAAATAAATTGATTTTAATCAATCACCAGAGGCAGACTGATGGTGTGATTTAAAGTAAGTCACTGATGTGATTTGTGGAAATAATAATAAACTCCGATCTGTGGCAGATATTGTATCATATAACCATTGGGTGCGTTACTCCACAAGACTGTTGGAATAATTTTCAAAAGAATGTCGTTTTGACATAAGGATCAAATGTTGAATTATAGAAAAATCAGGAAGACAAATAACAAGTTTGGTGAAGTTGAACTAGACGAGTTAGGACAGAATTACCATAACTGGAGAGTAGCACAGGTTATTATTGGGGAGTCGTCCAGGCCATCCTGTGTTGTGCCAACCAATGCAACTCTTCATGATGTTACTTCAATTTTAACCAATTTTTTAGTGACTTTTTCAATTGTCTAAAGCATGAAAAGTCATATACAAATATTTGTAACAAGTGATGAAGAATTGTTATCCAAACAATTGATGAAAAGTCATATATGAACTTGTGATTGTTCCGTGGTTTTTCTCCTTCATTTTCACCAAAATTTTGCTGCATCAAACTTCATATCTTTCATATATTTTCACAAAAATATTTCCTATACTTTGTTATTCTAGATAGACAATGTATGGGGCCCGAGTATAGACTTTAATACATTTTTGGTTTTGGCGTTGTCTTCGTGAATGCACAACGCAAACAATATTAGGCTTCATTGTATTTAGAGGTGTATTTGAGGACCCTTGTGATCTCGATATATAGTTGGGGCAAATAGGGTTTTAAGGAAAGCGAAATTATATGTGCCTTGAAACCGCCTTATTTCTTTGTTCAAGGGTGGTTCGTAAAATAGTTTGTGAACATTTACTTGTTCGTTCCGAATTGTTCGTGTCACTTGAAGACTTCTTTAGTGCTACATTGAAAAATCCCACCAATATAGGCATCTGTTACTTTTTTTTTTTGGTGAAATCCTACTACAAATAAATGAAGGTTACAACTTTTAGCACGCTACCAATTAATTAATTTATCGAGCCACATTAGTTCAACCCGGTCAACTTTATGAATAAACGAGTATGTAAAGAGTATTGATTAACTTACTTGAAATTGAAATGTACCTAACTTATAGTGTATTAATATTAATTAATTGATTGATTAACCAATAAGAAACTGTTTTAGTCAACTTTCAGGGTGGTTAAAAAATAAGCTAAAATTGAAGCTTACTAATTAATTATTATTCTCGAGTTTCCTCTGGATTTATTATTATTTTTTCCAATGTCTACGAAATTATGTCACTTCTTCATCGTGGTCAATATTGAACATTATCCTCAAACACAAATCTAACCCATTAAATAAATAAATTTTGGTAATTTTCAACAAATTCAGCACCCGTTCACAAACTCCCTTTTTTTTTTTTTTTTGCGCTGCAACTCGAGACTTTACACGTGTTCAAAAGTTTCACATGATATGTACGTAATATGTGTCTCGATGATGTAAAATAATGGGGGCCTTAATGACTGCAACAAATAAACCACTCAGAATTCTTAAACATTTTATGGGAAACAATTATTGAGTATTATTGTTTCTCAATTTCTGCAAGTAGTTTTCAGTGATGTAAGGACTAAGGATGGTGCAGCAGCTTTAGGTTTTGATAACTACGTTTTATCTGCCAAATTCCATTGCCATCCCCAGTGGATGTTTGTTAAAGAAAAAGAGAAGACTCGACTCACTATAAACATTTATACATTGCCTTTCATGCCTATATTTTAAGTATTCTTCTGTCAACTTATGCCCCCTATTCAACCCACGCTCCCACATCACCGTATTTTTTATGTTGCGTGCACGCGTTTAATGATATATGGTCATCTTGACATGCTTGATAAGAAGTATTTTATTATACACACGCCGCGAGCTAAACACAGCACAATCAAACACGAAAGAGATCACAGGATGAGATAACATCTGATTGATCGTTATATTGTAGATAGACGTACGTACAAAACTATATGACCAAGGACACTATCCCAAATTAAGCAACCTTCCACCCACATTTGAAAAAAGAACGAGCTTTTGGATAGGGCACAATGGCAATCTAATCGAGCCACATTCGCTAGATTGTGACTCATGCCAAACATATTCTTATTATTGTACTTATTTTTCCACTAAAAACATATTCAAAAGAGAGTGAAAACACTGAAAGAAATGTTGCATGCTTCATGTTGGGAGGACATGGATACCAACTTCTTAAGTAGATAATAATAACTACTTCAAACACTCATTCAGTTTTAAATAAAAAAGTCTAGAAATGTTTATTCAAGATTCCTTGCAGGCCATATTGTTGTTATTATATATATATATATATATATCTACTTATTTGCACACTCTACTCAACCAAATACAAAAGTAAAAGTCAGATCTTTTGAAACATGCTCCAAATATTTATGCACATTAATTTCTATAATTCAATCCTTTTCAGTCTTTAACTAACACGGCCAAACTTGGGTCCAATAATGTAGCTTTAAATTATGTATTTAGTGCCTCGAATGCCCCCCAGTCGTTTGTCTTTATTCATCATCAGCTACAAGGTCGAAGACCTAATTTTATTCACAATCCATGCACGTACACTTCTGTTGATTGTTATCATATTTGACTTGTACCGTCGACTCTAAATATTTATGAGACAAGATACTGTGTATACGTTGCTCAACCGACCGGCCGGTCGACCGAAAGAAACATCTAATCTAATCATTCTATGCACACATAGTGGATTTATTGGGTGGACACAACACTTGCACTGTTGATGACCTGTTCAATTTGGGCCGTCAAGAGACTGGCCCAATGGGCCAAGGCCCGACAAGAAAACAGAGCAGTATCCGTCAGCACGTGCAGTCAAAGTCAACATTCCAAGTTAGTGTCACATGTGCAAATGTCCTGTCAATGGCAGACACGTGTGGCTGAAAATAAACAATATTGTGACATTTTCATGTGATTTTTCAGCCAAATATCCGGAAAATATGGTTGATTTGTTCCTTCCTCCTTAATTAATTAATTATTATAATAACAATAAATTCAATATATTATATGCTGATGGTATATGCATTCTTCCCCATATTAAGGGAGTTCACACAATAATTAATTAATGTTTGAATTAGTCACACATTTGACTAAATCCCTTGATTGTTATTATTATTATTATTTTTAAATAATGAAGTGTTCTTAATTAGGGCTGATTACTAACCCGATACGATGTAATTTTTAGAGGGAATTGAAAATTAAATTGATTTTAAACGTGCAAGAGTGCATTCTACGTGGGATTAATTTGGTTGGGTCGAAATCAAAATCATTATTTGAAAAATATTCTCAAGATTGTGCAAATACCTAACCATGACATTTGTCAGAAGATTTTGGATTATGACTTGTATTAGAATTTTGATTGCAATACTTGAAACATGTGCTTTTTTATTGGGTAGACATGTTATGTCGTGATAAAAATCACTTCTCGTCTACTTTTCTTGATAGTAACTACTTTGATGGGCGACTAAATGCGTTCTTATTAACAATATTATGTATGTTAAGAAGTTGACTTATCAAACGAGCAAAATATCTTTAAATAATTATGAGCACGTGCTCATATGCACAACATATACATACGTACATACATGTCCTTGTACGTCTGCTGATGACATACACCATATAATGCCCATGGAGTTACTCTTGGCCTATATCATGTACATACATACATATATATATATATATGGCAATTCGCTTTTTAAATCCACATACTGTAAAAACCGTGTTTTAAAAACTGTGTCTAGGTGAATGTCTAGACACGCTTATACTTTGAGGTTTGTATTTCATGTCTTGTCATGTTTTTACTTTATCACTCATTGACACACTAATGATCATGTATCAACATGCTTAATCAGGCACATAAGATGTTAAAGTACCCTTTATTATACATGTAAAATCTTTTTTATCTTTTACATAGAGTCGACATTCAAATGTCTTGTCTATCATCTTCGCAAAACTTTTCATTAATATCTTTTTCCCTTTCATTATCCTACCTATTAACGGTTGATTAATTGAACCTAACAATCATATATATAGTATGTGTGGCTTATCCTCATCACTTTTAATTAATTTGGAAACCTTAACTAGACATGCATTATTGTTTCAACTCTTGTCTTAAGTATATAATTATCCACCAATTATCCATAGTTTGATCCACTTTAAGAATAAATAATTGAAGGTAATTAGTGTCACCATCCCCATCACCCTCATTGTTGGGTGGATTGTCTCTAAAAGCAAAACTAAGTTTCACTATCACACTTAAAGTTTTTCCATCTCTATTTGTTAGTTGTATCTTTTAGTCATCTTCAAACCCTCATTTTTTTCGCCATTATTGTTGGAAATGGTATGATGACAAACAATATAATGTCATGCACCTCTTATCTGCGCATTTGGTAAGGTGGACGCACCCAACAGTACTGAAAACAATAGTAATTAAATTAAAGAAGAAAAGTGATATCATATTTACTGTACTGTAATGTACTGTTTAGTCATCTTGTCGATTGACGCTATTAAAATCACCTTGTAAAGGTCATGAATTGAGATGATTCTTATGTTTCTACACACACAAGAGCTTGCTTTAGTAAAATTAAAGATTAAAGATGTCTTGTTTGTGACTTTGTCTCTTCCTTTTTCTCTTGACTCTGTCTTAAGGCTATTGGCCATTGCCTGCAGACACTGCAAAAAAAATGCATTTGTTTTGTTTGGTCGAGCAAATAAAACCGGGGAACATTTTCTGCATAGAAATCATCATTTTATTTTAGCTGATATGTCTTTTGTTCAATCCCTCTCATCTTCTGTTTCTTGTCTTTTAATCAAAATCAAATCAAATGCGAGCCAAATTGGCAATATTGCTTCCATTCTTATATGTATACATTCACTGTTTTTTTTTTAATTAAAATGTGATACAGCTGTAGAAAGGGAAAGTATATAGATACGTTTCCGTTAAGATTGGGCGGGTTATTATGGCACGACTTGTAACTCAATTTTATATCAGTAGGTGGGCTAAGTTACTCAGAGTGTCTAGATGTAGTTTGATTGATATCGCGGCCTCTATGTTGAATAAATTAATTAAACTTGTTCTTTCGATAGTTGCTAATTATGAAAATTTGTTAGCCTTTTTGAAGTAGTCAATCATGCTCGTGAGCGCCCCCTAACCCCCCTTCTCGCCATTCAGGTGACCGGCCGGTGCTATCACCTTGGCGATGTCAATATATTACTATCACGTTAGCACATTTGGACGTTACACACTACCATGTTATTGTTACATCGGCCTCCGGAAGCTCAATGTGTCATCCTCATAGTGCCTCCGGTTTGCAAGGCTAGCCGCCTCTTCCTCACGTGCCATGTGGCAGCGATACTGATCAATAAGTTGATCACCCTTGTGTCACATACATCAAATCAGATAGGAAATTTATTTTTATTTATATATAAAGAATTTTTCAGATTAATATATACATTAGTAAAATACATCTGAATTCGTATATTAAAATTCAATAATAATAGTATATAATACTAAGACGACGTGTCTTTAGACTATAATAGAACTTTATTACATGTCTAATTAGTACCAACCGTGTACTCAAAAGACCATTGACAATATATATATATATATATAGCGTGTCTTACAGGATAATCCAATAGTTATTTTTCATATACAATAAGAATGATTAATATAGTTAAAATTTGAGATATTAAATTTTACCTATATTTTTCATATATTCTTAATTGTTTGAAATTAGAACAGCCGAAGAGCAATATGCAGAAATCACCTGTCCTGACAAGGCCACAGCAGGGCGATTATCTGCATTTTTACTTAGCAATATCCAATGTCGATGTATGTTCTGTATTGATGCGATAGGAGGGCACCAAGAGAAACCTATCTGCTATATCAGTCATATTCTAAAAGACGTGGAACGACGATATACTCTAATAGAGCAAGTCGTACTTGGATTTGTCGCCACAGCAAGATACATTAATTAATGGCAATGAAAAATTAAAAATAAGCTCAATATGGCAAGCGTACTATCTTTTTAAGATGGGCTAAAACAATACTACATATAGGACTATTTATGTGAGACGGGGGAGTACATAAATTTTGAGAATCAAGAAGACACTTTACTTAAGTTAAACATCACTCTTTATATGGAATGGGTCCTCCAGTTTGAGAGGGCAGTTGCTGTGCTGATCATTAATCTGCTATGGGGAAAGAACTGACTTTAAAATGTCCAATTGTTACTTTTCAATGAATTAACAATTTTTAAAGATTGTTTTACCAGCCAGGAAAACAAACATTACTTCTCTCTCAGTTAAATTAAAAGAGACATAAAGTTGGGTTGCTTTTCAACGAAAATGAACATATAATAATTTAAAAAACAAAAGAAAAGTTTGGGATTAATCTATGTTAACTTTACATACTTTCAACTTGGATTATATGTAAAATTAATTGATTTGCACTTTGAGGGTAAGATGTTCTTTTTTTACTGTTCTGACCTCTGAGTTAATTATTAATTACTTGGTGAGTAGAAGTTTCGCTAGTTGTGGACAGGATAGTTCTGTGCATGAATAAGCTCGTGTGGCTCGACTTGGGGTGCGCGTTCATCGATCCCTGTTACCATGAAAGATACATATCCCATGAGGGTGCAATGGGCCGATTTCATGGCTGGAAATAAGATAACATTTCCCAGAAAAAGTATGAAGAATTTGCAAAAAGAGGCAGATGAAAGATTGGCAATAAAAGAAAGAGCTTCCTTGAAACAAGAACTGTTTTTGCACAGGGATTCTACTAATTCAGAGTCTGTTCATACTAATGAACAAAGGGTTACAATATAGAATAAAAGAAAACATAAAAATGATTGGTTAACCTAAGTGGGATATTAAATCCTAACACTAAAAATTGATCTCACAAAAACAGTTCTTTTCCATCATGTCTTTCATTCAGTTCATGTTGTTCCATTGCTTATGGCCAGGACTCCATTTTGGGCACTTGGGACTGAAGTTGCTCGAAACCACCCTCGAATTCAGTAGCTCCACAACAGGCACGAATTTCACGCATCGAGGTGTCTTGTACTGGTTAATGGAAGCACCTAAGCTGATGGCATAATCCATGAGCTTATCAAATGTTCCTGCTTCCACTATTTTGATCTCCAGAGGACCAATTGATTCGCACACTCGGTTCTGGCGATACACTGTGTTGAGTGACTCTTCGATGGTAAGGCAACAGTCTTTGAATACTGAAGGAGGTATAGGGATGGACCCATTTACGCTAAGCTCCCAGTAGAGGACATAGTGTCCTGGAATTGAAGTGGTATCGGCATAGCTAGTGTACTCAGTGAGATGTGCATCGAATGGCATTAAATGAGTCACTGCATTTTTCACAGCATTTTGGAGCTCTACCTCATCAGTCTTGTCTGAATCAATGCTTAGAACAACATTTTTCCGGCAAATGAAGTTGAATTTGGGAGCATTGTTCTTGAATCCAGCAACACGAAGGACATCCCCAACCCTGTACCTATAAAGCCCTGTTACATATCACAACAAATTCATGCATAATTAGAAATTTTCCGTTAGATTTTAATTCGTCAAGGTCAAGAAAAAGAAGCAAATTATACCGGCATAAGTGGTAACAACAAGCTCGTATTCTTGTCCAAGCTTGACATCAACTAGGTCAACTAATTCTTGTTGTTCTTTGTCATTAAGGGATTTGGGCATGGAGATAGAATTGATCCCACCATTGTTGCGACGAACCGGCAAGAACTCAAAGTAGGCCATGGTGGGGATGAGTGTGTAGGAGACTTCACTGGGTTTACAAAGAGGATCAAGATTGACACCAAAATAACATTCAGAGGAAGCATACATTGTGCAGACAAGAGGTAGGCCATTGCTGTAGTAATCAAGTGTTGGTATATATTGTGACATGGTCCCTGTCACAATAACATCTACATACTTAGTATTAGGCCATAACCTAGTAATAATTCCCTCCCATGACACTTTGCTACATTCAGCCTCAATGAAATCAGCCAACTTGGGATCTGGTTTAAGAATTTTGATCACTGCCTCTCTAACTGATGGATCAGTAATTAGTGGATTAAGACTTCCTGTCCTGATATCCTTACAAAGAAGGCTCCAGTGCTTTTCCAAGTACCGGATAGCACGAATAAAACCCGAAGCAAAAACCGCCCCTACCCGAAGAACCTCCTTGTTCTGGCAAAGCCCACAAAGCATTTGGGAATACATACTCTGGTAAGAATCAAGACACAGAATGGTCTCATTTGGGCTAGTGTAGTTTGTGTAGGGATCAAATGGCCTATTCTTGAAATGAGGACTCTTGTAATAACTAGTTAAAACAGGCCTAGCCACCAGCCCTCCAGGTGTTTTGGCCTCAGATTTTATGAATAAGAAATACATTCCTTTCCCTTTATCTAAGCCAGGTACAAATTGACTCATCACAGGCATCAAAAGACCATAAAGCAGTGATCTTCTCCCCAGTTCTTCCTCAATGGTTGGCATCAGCTTCCTCTCCCCACCAGATGTCCCAGAACTGCATTTTAAAAAATATACATATATTTAAATTTAAATAAAAATAAAAACCTCATGCATGAATCATTATTTAATTAATTAATTAAGAAAACTTATTATTATATCTAAATAATAATAAAATAGAGACCTAGTGAGGAACTCAGAAATGGGGTGAGAGCACAGAATGGGAGATTTATCTCCATTGGCTATGCGGTCGATGTCAGGCTGAATATCTTCATAGGTAATCACAGGCATGATTTTCTTGAACGTCTCTCTATCAATATGCCCATTGAGTCCATGTCTCTTCAAGTACTCAACATGGGCATTTCTAGAGAGGATTTCACCAAGAACCCTTTTTTGGACTTCATCTGCTTTTCTAGTTACATCTTCAATAAACTCAAGAGTCTTCCCGTTCTTCTCGACCACATCATATTCATTTTCAGTGCCCTTCTGGGGTTCTTTTGGTGCTTCGGGCATTTTTCCCTTTCTTTACACCAAAATTCTCAGAGATCTAGAAAGAGAAAGAAAGCACTCTGTGTGTGAGAGAGAAAGAGAGAGGATGTGGAGGAAGCTATGAGAGAAATGGCTATGGGGTGTGGGGGAGAAGAGGAAGAGGGGGGATTATATAGAGGAAATTTTTTGGGGGCATGGTCCACGGCTGGTGTTTAAAAAGTGCAGAAAAATGGAAAATATGAATAGATAGATGGCATAATTGTAGTATTAGTGCGAATTAGTGGCAAAATTGTCATTTACTTGGTCGCCCATGCTTCTATCACCCATAGGAACATTAAACTTTGGTGCTGCGCAGTGTACCAAGTTTGTCTTTAACATGCAATTAATACACTTCTTTTGCTGACTAATTAAATTTTTTTAAAATATAATTACAAATCTGTATTATAGCAGTACAAATACGTATAGATATTTATCCTACTGAAATATAGCGCTAAGAAAATCAACAGAGGAGCCCTAATCTAGACCTCTAACCAAATCGGCTGAGCCCCATTGGCTACAAGACTAATTAATTAGTACTAGTAATTCAGAGAGTTTGGATTGATTAAGCTAACTTTCTCCTTTTTTCTTTTCTTTTCCTTTTTTTTTTCCCTCCACAAGGGGGAGGGGTGGGGGGAACAGGGGAAGGATATGTGTAATTCAAACTCAAAATCTCTTGCATAAAACGTGAGAATTTAAACACTGTATTATTTGTTCGGACCACTTGATTAAGCATTATTATTATTATTACCTCTGTCTCAAAAAGATGGTCTATGTCAACTCTATACACAGATTAAGAAAAATTCATTTAATAGTATTGGAAATGAAAAGTTCAACATTATTTACCTATTATGTCTTTTCATTTATTAATTATTTCACTAGAATAATTTTATTTTTTTAATAACTATTCGCATTAAATGATGATATATAAGTGAAGTCAAATTTCAACTACTTTTTAAAAAATAAACTAGACTATATTTTGAGACAGGTGAAAAAAAATGGACCATATTATTATTATTATTATTATTATTATTATTATTATTATTATTATTATTATTATTATTATTATTATAGTTAAGCTGACTCCCAATTATAAGTGACTCAATATTTCTTGAAAATTATATTTCTGGGAGGTTAATATTTTGAACAAGACAATTTTATCTAGAAATTTTTCTATAGCGAGAAGATATCTTGACAGATTTATAATTCTAAAAAAATAAGGAATTTAGTATTATTTGAGCTTTTCCATTATTAAATTCAAAATATAAATTTTGATTCATTTGTCACTTTGTTGATAATAATTCAATACGTCATTGCACTAGCAATTTTTGGTCATTGGAGGCAAAGCAGAATCAGTACACAACGAATTGAATATATGACATTTCGCTTTCAACATTGTTACATGTGTATACCTATATATGTAATAATATGTAATATTTAGTTGAATTAATACAATTAAAACTTTCAAGGAGTAAGAAAATTTTGTATTTGACAAAAGGCACAAAACTATATACGTTTGGTCAAGGTAGAATGAACGGAGATTGATCGGCACACTTAAAAAACAAAGAAATACGTTACCTGTCTTGTTTAATGGCTGCAAAATCAAATCATTTTTGCACATGTGTGCAATATCTCATTCAAGTTTCAACATTCGGATCTATAGACGTATAATTTATCGACACGATTACATATTGGCAATTGGTTTCACTGACTTCCGTGATACTAGGTGTAATTTTATCACAAATAACTTCCCCATATAAATAAATAATTCTCTCCATTAATCTTTGACTTCCATGCGCTAGCGACTCTTCAAAAAATTCCTTGAAAGGGGTGGTGACTAGGGTGCGCCACAGTGTTCTGTCCTATTTCGTACAAGTAAAAACCGGAAACCGTTTGGAATTTAACTCTGTGTAGCCGGTAATCCTGTTCTCTTGTACTGCGGGTGTTTCATTTTATACCGGCATGGCGACCCCCGAGGTCCGGTTCCCGGTAAAAATAATCGTGTACGGTAGCATGAGCCTTTGGTGTTTTTGATGAGCCAATCGGAAGGCGGTTGACGGCTCCTGACAGCTGGCTGCCAAATGGCATGGCTGACACGTGTACGGAGGGTATTTGTGATTTTGT
>CAVNYN010201846.1:0-16484 GCA_963692815.1 Nyctanthes arbor-tristis
CACTTCCATCTTGGCTGGAAGTTGTGGACTTAAGCTTTGATTTCCCAGACATTCTTCCTCCTGTCCATGTTACGATCTTTGCACCTGACAGGGAAGGTTCAAAATTGAAATACCATGTGTTAATGTTGATCTGGCTCAGTGCAAAATCCATGTGGAGTCTCGACTTTTTAAGCATTTTTGCGCCAAATTCCCACATTGCAAAGAAAATTCTTCTCCAGAAGGGATTGCGAGGGCTCACTTCAAAGCGGCCATTGACATTATTCTAAATCCACTGGAATATGGTAAACTGACATTTCCGATCCCCTCAAACCACCAAGAGCAATTGACATGATCCGAAGCTGTAACTTCTTTGAGGATGAACATTTTGCCTGCATCCCTACCTGAATCCTTGTGGATATTCTCAGGAATTACACCTTATCTCCAATCAAAACCCCCTTTCTCCCGGAGATGTCAATTGGTGCTGGAACATTTGAAGCGACATGATCACCTCCACCTGGCGAGATTCTTAGCTTACATGACAGCATTGATCATCGAAACCCAGAAGCCGGAGATAGCAGTGAGGCCTGATTTGGAGGTCGTTGGAAGGTTTGGCTTTGATGAATGTGATCTGAATCCTTCATCACTTGATTGGTCTTTGAAGGACTTTTTTTGGGGTTTCAACCAAATCTATCTCCGGGTTTTGTTTGTTGGTGATTGTTGTTGGGCCTCTTAAGCGGTGTCTCTTTTCCTTTTCATCTGTTGCTCAGTTTTTGGGCTTTCCCTGTTTGTTGTCTGTTTTGGCCTTTGGGCCTGAATCTGTGTTGGTCTTTAGTCCGAAGATCTGAGCCTTATAATCCCGTGTGTTCTAATAAAATGCTATTTTATCCCCCAAAAAAAAAAATTCTACCATGCAAATTAGTTTAAGGATCCAGAAAAACCATTAATATAGCCATATGGTATACAAACTGATGAGGTAAAAGCATAAGTAATAAAATACTATTTCTAAAATGAAAGACTTGCGGTCTAAATTTAGACTATGGTGGAGACAGTTTGAGGCCATGTGGATTAATTTATCATTTCTGAGGTTCCATGTGGATCCTTTTTTAGATAGCGTTACCCATTGGAGTGGCCAAGGTCATGGATATCACGCTGGGACCAGCCAATTCATCACTCTCTCCAACTGAACCAAAAATATATTTACATGAGATAATATTAATACATAATTAAAAAGTTACAATTATATATAACTTGGCTAACATATACAATATCTAATTTGACGAACTAGACATGATCCTTAAAAACTCACCAAGCAAGAAATCCCCGATCTTCTAATTCCCATGTTCATCGAGGTAGATGTTAAAAAGAGATAAATCTTGATGAGCAAGATTTATCTCATGAATATACACCACTGCACTGACAATTTGCCTAAATAAAGTCATAGCCTTTTGCCAATTATAATCCTCATGGTCCAAAGACTTCAAAGTTACGTTCTAGGGAGGAAAAATAAGAGTTGTGACGTCAATAATTTAAAAAATTAGTAACATGCAAACACTGACCAACAATTTTTCTTTGGCTAGAGAGGTTGCAAGTTGCAAAAATATTGTTGGGGCAACTAAATGCATGAGAAAAACATGTAAACCACAAAAATATGGAATAATAACAATTCCTTCAACCTTGGATCAAGGAGCTAGTCCAATGGTTAAGGACTTAGCTCCTTACCGGGTAGTCCGGAGTTCAAATCCCAACATCACCTTGCCTCCATCCCCTTTGTAAAAAAAAAAAAAAAGCAACTCCTCCAACCTAAGAAATTACATAGTTCTCCAAATTTAGTGAAAGAACTCTCAACACAATTTAACAATATACAGACTCTAATTCACAATAAAAAAATACAAAAATCCCAATTCAAAAAATAACGCATATATAAGATATACAAAAATAAATTTAAAAACTCTCCTCAATTTTCCACTAAATTAACAGGGATTGGTCAGGAAATGTTGTGTTTGCTTTTAGTAAGCATTTATGTAGAAATGCCTCAGTTGTCGAGGATGAACTTCAGGCTGTAATTACCAGGATTAATTAGATTATGTTTTCCACTGATGCTGAAGGAATATCTTATATTAGGATGGTAAAAATTTTTGATTGAGACAGTGTAAATTTGTTATGGCTTATAGAAATTTTGTATTCATGGAGTAGAACTCCTTGCACTTCATCCATCTAGTATTTTTGTCAAAGTTCCATTTTTGTAATTTTGGAGGTAAGGCTCATCATGTCCCCCTCCTTGGTTCTAATCTTTTTCTTGCATCTATAATATTGTATCCTGAGCTTGGATTTTTGAACAAACATACTCGCCCCCCCTCCCCCCCAACAAAAAAAAAAAAAAGGCAAATTACTAATTTTTTAGACACAAGCAAATCAACTTATCGTTGTGTTTTTATTTTTTTTAGTTACTAATTTTTACTTTGACTAACAATTAGATAAGCATTACTGTATTATTTTCCTTTTTGATTTTTATATCATTACACAAGCAAATCACTTTTTTTCTCTTTTGATTTCGATTTTTATATTATTTTCTTAGTCTTTAAATTCTTTTTGATTAAAAAATAATGGTGTAAAGGTAATTTTACCAATGATTTAACAGAATTATTGACGGGTTCTATCATTAAGGATCTTATAGGCATATTTATAAAAAGTTAGGGACCCAGCACGTTAAGATAAAGGGTGGGGCCTAAGCAATACAAAGTGCAAATGTTGGTGACCGAATGTGAAATTTACCCAAACTGAAATTTTTAGGGTATCTCTACGGTAGCAATGGGAGTGATGTAGGCTTTTATGATTCAACATATTTTTCCTCCTAAGATTGAAGTCTCGCTTTGAATTATGTTAGTGGACCGTTTCAACGCTTGGCCTTCAAAGCCCATCTGGTCCCCACTATGGGCCGCGTCCAATCAAACAACGTAAATATTTAAGATGTCAGGTTTAATTTCCATCAACTACAAATTGTGTAAGATTTTCTAACATTATTATTAGTTTTAATATTTATTTTGTGTTGAGTTTCATTTAAATGTAATTTTATAATATATTATTGTGTTTTTATTTGTTTTTTGTTTACTAGCTTTTATTTTGGTTAGTAACTACGAGATGGGTATTATATAGTTCTTTTTAGGTAAAATAAAAAGGGCTAGACAACAAAAAGAAAAGAGTTAAAAAAAATGAGGGTTTTACCCTTTTGAGGGTAAAAGTGTCAGGTTCTAAAGGTCAAGAACAGAAAATGCTGTATCGTCAACGCTGGGGCAAATAATGTCGATTAGCCTTCCAATTACTAACATGGAGGAACTAAAACGGGTGAATCCCCCGTCTTTTGTACACCTTGAAGACTAGAAACTACTCTCAACTTTTCACCGTTAATCAAATTTATTTATTCAACTTAGTCCCACAAATTCTCCATCTGATTCAATCAGGTCTTTAATAGTTCACTTTGGTCAATTTTTTTCCTTCATTTTTGAATTAAATTTAATTTATATAATAAATATTACAGCTTCTAAAATAAACTTCACTTGAGGATGGAGAGATCGATTGTCTAGCCCAAGTAAATCGGACAAACTGAAACTTTGGAATATTTTAAATTTAAGTGAAACCTTATGCAGGTAAAAAGTAGTGATACAACTATTATCATATAACTTCACATGAATTAATATCACTGCACGTATTTCCTGCAGGCAGATCCAAATTTCTCATATATTTTTCTAATTATCGTTTTGTGCTTTCTCTTAACAATCTTCATATTTTATATTTTAGTATATGAATTGGTAAATTTAGATGGTGTCCTCTGTTAGGTGTGTTTCGTATTTGCTCTATTTCTATCAAGTTTATAGCATAGAAAACATTTCTACCCTTTGGTTCTTGGTATAACTTCAGATCTTGCGAAGAGCTTCTGATGAAAGCATAGCTTTTAAAAAAAAAAAAAAAAAAATTGATTTATTTGTATTAGGAATGGACGATGGAAATAGCCATTCGTCTCCATTAAGGGTGCTCTTAAGTACCCAAAGAGGATCAAATATCGATCACAATGACTAGCTCACTAACGTGCTAGTTTCCATACATTTGCTTTAAGAAAATGTTCTACCTTATACGTTCAAAAGTAGCTTGATTAGATGTGATTCGATATCTCAACTGTGCAATCCTTAAATTTTTGTTTGTCATTTTTCCTTTCTTGTTTTTGTCCCCTCTGTGAAGGGTGTCTCTACTTTTTCAGGGTAGCATATCCAAGAAATCATGTTTGGTGCAAGAAAAATAACTACAATGTTCCTACACGTGCCATAGAGGTCGATTTCAGTGAGGTTAAGTTAAGAAGAAAAGATATGCAACAAAGACAGCCTAAGTCGAGAAGAAAAGATATGAGATAAAGAAACTCATGGGATTTGGTGTTGTGACCGTGACCATCTAAAGGCTCCCTTTTTTTCTTTTTCCCTTTTCTTGCAAGGTTTTGAAGCAGGTCCATTGGGATTTTTCTTGTTTTCCAAGAGTTTCACAAGCCAATTCGATGTGATAAACATGAAAATGTTTACACCAAATACTTTTAATAGTTGTAGTGTTTTGTTCGATGGGGATTTATAGACAAGAAATAGAGGGGCTTCATACATTGTGAAAGAATCAATCTCGAGAGGATCGGTTCATTTTTTGTCAAATGTTTTGTGCTTTGACGCAATAATACATGTTAAATTTATGAAATTTATATTCACTCCAATACCATTTATATCAAAATTCCAACAATAAGGATTTTCGGCTTTTTTATTTTTTGCATTCATTACATATAAATTAATAACCCTACTCATTCTTATTGCGGTAATTGTAATATATATATATATATTTATATATATTTAAAAATGCTGAGCGCCGCATAACTGTAACATGGTTTAATGATATTGTGTGTGTGTCTATATATATATATTTATTTATTTATTTATTTATTTATTTATTTATCCTGCACAAAAGGTCTTCTAACGGAAGCAACATATTATAAGTTATCCTAAACTAGCTTCAGGAGCTTTCTTTTTTAGTTTATTTGTCTTTGTTTAATTTTTCTGTTTATTTTGATGTGAGTACTTGTACGTAGGCTTGGAAATGCTTGGTTACCTACACTTAAAATAACATTATTTTTTTAAACCTAAATTAACATTAATTACTTTCCCTCAATAAATATAATAAATAAATAAAATTAATTACTGAATGTTGTATCAACGAATCGCTGAAAATTTTTGAAGGATGGCCATGCTCTTTGCTTAAAATACAAAGAGCGGAAATACTTTGATGATGTGGTTCAAAAATGCAAGGACATTTGTATTTGGTGCTACTTTGGTTTTCTGTCAGTAAGAGTGGCGGAGTCGGGCTTCATTTTAAGGCTAGGCTTTATAACATACACGGTTAAACACTAATATAAATTTTAAGGGGAAAAATTTTTGAGTAATGTTACACCTTCCGATTGGTTTACTGATTAATTTTCTAGTTTATAATTTTTACTCTAAAATATCTAAAACTTAAATTATTTAAATGTTTTAATTGATAGTTTTACCTTTATTATTAATACACACCCAATAAATTAATTAGTGAACTAATATGAAAATTTATTATTACTCAAAATTATTTTTTGGGTCAATGGTGGAAGCCCGGTTAGGAATGGCAATGTGGCAGGTATTACACGATACTCGAGAGTACCCGCCCCGTTAAGTATCGGAGCGAAATTTTTCGCCCCAAAATCTTATCGGGGCCGTGGCGGGGACGGGTTTTGGCCGCCCCGACCCAGCTTGCCCCGATACCCAGTCCCTCTTTTTTTTTAAAAAAAATATTTTGTTCTCTATGAAATTTCAAATCTAGATGCCAAATATGAAACTGACATGATACTTAAGATGTCTTTTCATAAAGTTTTAATTCTATTTTTTTCTATATTTTTTTAGTTATTTCTTAACGGAGCGGGTAACGGGTATTTTTTTATACTCGCCCCGAATCACGGGTACGGGACGGGGGATTTCTTAACGGGACGAGGACGGGGGAAGGCATACCCGCCCCATTGCCATTCTTAAGCCCAGTTGGCTACGGCATCCGGACTTTGATGATGAAGCTATTCACCTGCTAATGCGTGAGAATTTACCTGCTGTTCGTTGGGTACGTGGTGTTGGTTGAATAAGAAGCATGGGTATCGCTATAAAGATCGAATGATATACATTGAGCATTTTGCAAATTCAAGGTTTGTCAGAAATTTTTCTCTGTTTTTTCTCCTCTTATATACGTTCCGGAAGCATGCGGGACGTGCTCAAGGGGTGCGTTCTGGAAGGTTCTCGGGTTGGGCATTAGCGGAAGTCTCTAGAATCTTGCAGAGGACTTGTTGACAGGTCGGGATTTTAGATGATTCTAGGGATGTCCATCCTACAGTGTGCTAAAATTGTATGGAATGTGCTAGCAACATACGCTCTTCCGATCTTGGTAGAAGAAGTGGATGTTCCTAGAGCAGAATCTAGAACGTTCCAGTGTAACCATCTTGTAAATAAGCGCACAAAGAATTCTAGAGAGTTAATAATACTCACCGGATCAAAGTGATTTCCATCGTCCATTCCAAGGAAGTGGGAGTATAAATCGGGGTCTTGTTGCCTCGTTTGTAATTAACGAACTTAGCTCTCCGTGAGTATCAGGGTCAGACCTATGCTCAATAGGGCCCTAACCGAATTTTAAAAAAATAGACCCCCTATCGCTTGCCAACTTATCTCAAATATTTAGTTAAAATAACACTAAAAAATTAAAAGTAATAGTTATTATTCAAACAAACCAATTATTCATGTTGTTGAATGAAAATAAAGTTGAACAACAATTCACAGAAATTCAAAAAAAAATAAAATAATAATAATAATATGCCGGCAAAGCAACAATAATTCATTAAATAAAACTAATATTCATATGAGACAAATAACAATGCTGGAAATGAATATGTTGACAAGGTAACAATATTTTAAAAATCAAAAAGTCACTAAAGCAGAACATTTTTTTCCATAGTATCCTTTATTCATTTGCTATAAGACATTCTTTTTCCTCTTTTGAGCACCAGATATATATTTAGGAGGCATCTTATTCTTCTATAATTTTCTACATAACATCAACATGGAGCAAACGAGCCCAGGGAGCAAATTAAAACTATCAATAAATTTATAATTATTTAAGTTACAAAGAGAAATAATACAAATCAATTGAGCAAGAGCCTAGAAAAGAAGAGATGTAGAAATTGAATAACTCATACAATTTATTCATTTTGTCATTATGTCAAACACCTAAAAGGCAAAAAATATTGAAAAAGATATAGAAGTCAGAAACACAAGCCAAAAAGCCGACAATACAACACCCATGACCCGACAAAAAGGGACGACAACTACACTATGTCTCTATACATAATGACATAATACCTAAAAAATTAAACAAAAAGCAGTAGCTAGCACCCCATATACCCGACATCACACATTTGCATAAAGTCATAAAGATTAAACAATTTAGTTAATTGCACAAAGTTCAATAGATTAGTCATAATTCCATAGTCTTTAATAATCAAATTAGAATAGAAAAATTAAAGAAAATCAGGGCCTTAAGTTCTTAATTCAACTTGTAATTAATTAGAAAAACCTTAACCTTGCAAATTGTAATTTGTGACTTCTAGAGACTGACGGAGTCTTGTCCGACTCCGGCCTCCGATGACTGTCAACGTCTTGTCTGAACCGTGAAGTCTCGCTCGCTACTGCTTGGTGGTCGGAGTTTGTTTTGTTCATCAGAATTCAGAAAGAACGATGCCATTCTTTTCCATTTTTTTAGGCCTCAAAGTTACATCAATTTCATTTATTGGTAAGCTTTTGTTAATTGCCAGAGCTTGGGCCCAACTTGATGGACCTTATGTAGACTTCTAGTTATGTTGGGCTGTGCAGAT
This sequence comes from Nyctanthes arbor-tristis, assembly GCA_963692815.1. Taxonomy (NCBI): domain Eukaryota; kingdom Viridiplantae; phylum Streptophyta; class Magnoliopsida; order Lamiales; family Oleaceae; genus Nyctanthes; species Nyctanthes arbor-tristis. The sequence continues at coordinate 7,937 of CAVNYN010201846.1, forward strand.
TTCCTGAAAAAAAAGGAAAATGGGCCCCTTAAATTTTTGAGCCCTAAGCGGCTGCTTGTTGGTCCTATACACAGGTCCGGCCCTGGTGAGTATATGTTAAAAACTTTCTCAAGTGCTTTCTTGTGTTCCTTCTTGCTATTATTGTCGCTTGGTACACATAAGAGACAATATGTGCATAGCACACGTAAGAGACAAATGTGTGCATGACATACTGGTGTGGTAATACCTCGTTGATCTTCACAATATCAATGTTAGAATCCCCGGCCAAAGTACTGTACCATAAAAAATACATATAAAAGATTAATACCGAAAGGTTCAATAAAACTCAATCTTTGGGAAGACTTTCAAAGGACAATTCTCTTTTCAAGTGCAAATTGGTATCTAAATCTCACCCTCCCCAAAATCTGAAACTTTAGCATTCCCCCGATGAGCAATCAAAATGTTTTCGGTTGGTAGATCCATGTGAGCAATTTCCTTTCCGTCTAGTTCCATGGTAGCCATCACAGCTTGTCTAAACCATTCAATCTCCATGTTCCAAACGTCTTGCCGATGACCTTGAAAAAATTAACTATTCAAATTATTTAAATCTGTGAATCCATGTAACATCCTGCAGAAATTTAACAAAGAATTAAAAAAATGTTGATATTTTGATAATGATAATGATGGGAAATTACTTGAATTTTCAAGGTTATGATTCAGTTTAACACCAAGAAGTAGAATATGACAATATAATCGTATTGAATTATTATAAGGTTTGTCAAAAGTCAAAGATTGGAGAATTTTGGTCGTTAAAAGCAGGTCAAGAAAGTTTCTAGGCAAATAAATCACTATTTACTAAATTCACTCTAAAAAAATCAAAAGTACACATCATCATATTACAAATGACTCAAGGGAAGTAATGTTACAACAAAAGATAAATTCTATATGATATACCGCTAACATTAGTTAATTTTTAACCACTTTCCACTCTATAAAAAATAAAAAAAAAAATTTATTTTTTGTTCTAAATGATCATCATCAAATATTATTACTATTATATCCCTCAACTTAAATTTTTACCAATGTATAGGTTCTCATAAAAAAAATAAATTAAGTAATACAGTAAACATATAGCTATATATTTTATGACATGTTGTTTATCGTATTGAATTGAATTAAAATAAAAATTTCAAAACTGATTTAATTTTACTTCTTTTATTATTATTATTATTACGTCATCAATCTCATGAGTGGACATTTAATTGACATGATAAGGAAGTCTCAAAACCAAGGACTTGAAATTTGTCTGTGAACTTTTAGAATTTAGAAAAAGTGTAAAGTCTGTTAAGATAGTCTAAAAACTAAAAAAATAGATATACTAAACACTAATAGATAACAAATAGCAAAAGATCGGAGATTAATTTACAGCTTAATTAAGAATGTTTTTTTGTGTGTGTATACATATATATATGTATGAAAAAAAATTAAGATTGAAGATTGAGTTGGAATATCTAAATTTATATTTGTATATATAATAAAACCTATTAATACGAGAATGTGTATAAAATTAAAAATATATAAAATAAAAGCATATATAAGTTGGAGAGTAGACATATGTCTATATTTGTAACATCTCCGAAAATTTAACCCCATCATTGTGCAACGTAGTCATTAATTTGGAAACTATCGCTTGAATCACGTTAGAAGACTTCAAGATTTGTGGTCAATTAAAGATGGTAGTCCTTGATTGACATAAATAAAAGTACGGGGACTTAATTACAAGGCGACACAAAGTACAAAGATTTCTCGAGCGATAAATGAATGATCCACATTGAGCCACACAGCCTCGCAAAGTGTACGGCGTCAGGTTGTGCCAATGTGTCGCAATGTCATTGACGGAATTCAAAATTTATTAAAACTAACTCAATTCCAACTGTTAAAAAAAAAGGGCCTTTAGGTCCTCAAGTTTCCAAAAGACCCCCCAAACCATCTCTTTTCTCTCCCAAGCCCCAAAATTCATCCAACATGGCCAAGAGAAGGAGAAAACCAATAAAAGATCACCAAAACCCATATTTATCCTTTGAAAAAGGTCCCTTACCATATATAGAAAGATTATATCTTGAAAAATAGTTTTAATTGAGGAATATCAAAGTTTTAATGACGTTTTTTCTACTTGAGATTATTCGAAGAAGATTTAAGGTGAGTAACTATCACTTTGATTCCCTTTTAACATTGATGATATTTTGAAATGCTAAAGCATGTATTTGATTAAAACAATGAACATGGATTCTGATGCATTGAAAAGAAATATTGATATATTGCATTTTGAATCACTAATTACTCTACTCGTTCTGTATCTGCTATACTCTGTTCTATTGCCACACTAAGAGTAATCTAATGATTCCAAGATGGGCGACGATTAGTGTGGTATCTGCTCTGTATCTGTATTAATCTGTCTGAAATTCCGGTAGGGGTCAACCGGGATTCAAATGTAGTTCCACTTGACTGTCCTCACCTATTATTGACTGTCCTTGATTGTCTATTGGAAATCTTAGAATCTCATTTGGCTTATATATTATTGCCTTTACTTGATTATATGCCTTTGTCTAATACTTTTGTTGCCATTTGATTAAGCTTATGAAATTATTTGACCATTACCTATGGGTAATAGTTCTCCTCACAACTTCGAAAAACTCATTGCTTGATAAAGAATTTCATGATTTCACTCATATTCCCTTCAACTTGATTTGAATGCAAGAGGCATTAACTCTTCTGTAGTTCTTGAATATTTGCTATTTTTCTGGCTAACCTTCATCATGTTAATGTCCCTATATTTTAGTTGCTATTTGAAATACCTTTAGTATATGAGTTAATATCAGTACCTTGGAAGGCAATTGAAATTTGGGGAGAATTTCTTCTCTCGTCTACTTTTGCTCATATTTGATTGCTTACTTGTTATCTTGAAAATCCCTTTTGGTTACTTATTACTTTTATTGCCTTTGCTTTTCACTACATAATTTCATTCCATGACTTTGTATCATTTTGATCGAACCCTTGAGAGTGCTTGGACTGTGATCTATCACCAACGATTCTTTGTACAATTAGGAAAGTTTACTTACTTGACAATGAACTTATGTAAAATTGACTTCATGTTTCCGTCTGCTTTCCCTTCAATCTCTTGGGACATCAGTTTTTCTTCGGTTCTTTATTATTCGTTATTATGCTAACTCTTCTCATGCCAATATCGCCTTTGTCAAAAACCGATTGGTCTTTCCCTTCTTGCCTTACTCAGTCTTTGCACTCTGATTTAAAGCTCAAAGTGAAATTTTGATGTTTGAATTAATGAAACAAGTATGAAATACTAGCTTGGGAATTGAAACATATTCGAAATAGTTTTGAAAAGAATACGACTCAAGGAATGAGATTTTATTAATTGTTGGTAAATGATCAACTTACAGTCTAAACTCATTCTGAATAAAGTTTGCATAAATTTCAGATAATTAGATTGTTAAAGTTTTTGAATGTCTGCTCAACCGGAATTTGAATTTACGGTATATTTGAGGTTAAGAAGGACAGATAAAAATTGATTTCTGAACTTCGATATTGGAAATGGATGGAAAAAAATTCATGCATGAAAAATGAGTTAATAACTCGATTACCATACATGATCTTAATAGCAAAAGAAATGAGAGTACGCAGCGGAAGCCATTCACTGAAGTAAAGACGATTTGATTACGTACTATGTTTTTGAAAATAAAAGTCATTGCCACGATGTCTATGAATTTCGAGGACGAAATTCATTTAAGGGGGTTAGATTGTAACATCCCCAAAAATTTAACCCTAATTGTGCTATGTGGTCATTAATTTGGAAACTATCACTTGAATCACGTTAGAAGACTTCAAGATTTGTGGTCAATTAAAGATGGTTGTCCTTGATGACATAAATAAAAGTAAGGGTACTTAATTACAAGGCGACACAAAGTACAAGGATTTCTTGAGCAATAAATGAATGATCCACATTGAGCCACACAACCTCGCAAGGTGTACGGTGTCAGGTTGTGCCATGTGTCGCAATGTCAATGGCGAAATTCAAAATTTATTAAAACTAACTCAATTCCAACTATTATAAAAATAGTCTTTAGGTCCTCAAGTTCCCAAAAGACCACCCCCAAACCATCTCCTTTCTCTCCCAAGCCCCAAAATTCGTCTAACATGGCCAAGGGAAGGAGAAAACCAATAAAAGATCACCAAAACCCCTATTTATCCTTTGAAAAAGATCTCTTACCATATATAGAAGGATTATATCTTGAAAATTAGTTTTAATTGAGAAACATTCAGGTTTTAATGATGTTTTTTCTACTTGAGATTATTCGAAGAAGATTTGAGGTGAATAACTATCACTTTGATTCCCTTTTAACATTAATGATGTATTGAAATGCTAAAACATGTATTTGATTAAAGCAATGAACATGGATTTTGATGCATTGATAAGAAAGATTGATATATTGTATTTTGAATCACTAGTTGCTCTACCCGTTCTGTATCTATTCTGCTCTGTTCTGTTGCCACACTAGGAGTCATCTAATGATTTCAAGATGGGCGACGATTAGTGTGGTATCTGCTCTGTATCTGTATTAATCTGTCTAGAATTCTGGTAGGGGTCAACTAGGATTCAAATGTAGATCCACTTAATTGTACATGACCATGATTGAATTGATGTAATTATTGCGCGCACCACGGGTAGTAATTTAACTAGTGATATGGCCCATCTGTGCATTGAAAAGTGTTGTGCATTGAATGACTTTCTGAAAAATAAATCTTTCAAATAAAAGGTAAATCAAAGGGTTTTGTTACTCATTGAGTACTTTGTACTCATTCTCTTCTTTACTACAATTTTTGTAGATGATTGAAGTTATAACATCTGAAAAGCATGGCAAGCCAGGAGTTAGATCGTGCTCGTGAAATGGAGTAGAGTTGTGCATGTAGTATAAATCTGCCTTTGAAGCTACTATGAATTTAATGATTTCATGCCCACCTCTATAATATATATGTTTTTACATCTTATAACATATAAGAAAATAGTGAGTTATAATCTTTATATTGATTTGAACTCTACTTTTTCTGTAAAAGTTTTCTAGTGACTTGGCGTATTTTAGTAATCAATAAAATATATTTATTTTCTTGAAAAACTTAGCTTTAATGTTTTCTTAAAAGTTTAACAATTTGTTAGCTTATATAATTAGCTTTATATATTAAACTCTGTAAGATAAGATAAATTGGATTGTTCTGCACGTCCCGTCTCCGCTGTTGAATTGCAGCTTCTGCTACAGAATTTGTTAATCAATATAAGATATTCAGAAATATTGTAAAAAATAGCGGGGGAGTGACAATATTTATTTATTTATTATTTTATTATTATTATTTTTTTGAAAGTTATTTTAACTCGAAAATCCAAACCCGAGATATAACTTTTATAATATATATTATAATTACGTATATTATACATATATGTATAAAATAAAAACATATATATAAGATATTATAAATCAATTTGACGCTTAATTAGTTGGAAATGTGTGTATATATATATATATGTAAAAATATTTGTATATATTATTAAAATAAAATATATAATAAATAAAAAAAGAGATATATATATATAAATAGGATAGTGCTTTTAGTATGAAAATTTACAGATGGCGACTATCCTATTTAAATATATATATATATAAAGATAAGATAAGATAAGATAAAATTTGTGAATTATGAGTTATTTTAAGATAAAAATGATTTTATGTTAAAGTTTTTGTTAGATTGGATTGAATTCATTATTTCAATTATTTAATTAATATTTAATAGTATTTTGAAAATGTTAAATTATAAAATTAAATTAATAACATTTACATAACATTTCCACAACATTTTGTGTCCTACTTTTTTTTAAAAATAACGTTTTCTCGTTTCATATCGTGTCCCGTCTCGTGTCCAATTTCCATTTCCGTGCAACCTAGAATAACTGAATTAGCCATGATTAGAAACCTTGGGGCAGATACATTTGACGCTATAATATATTCAACCGACGGCTTTCGTTTATGGAATCAACTCGATCCAACTTTACCACCATTATACCTTGAGTTTATTTGGGTAGTAAATACCCAACAGTGAGGATAAAAAGAGTGAAAATATTACTGTAAAGAGAAAAAGAAAGGGGAACCTGATTGGGTAAGAGTAATCATTGTTTATCTTGTGTAAGGTTATTCCCAATTGTCTTTCGCGCTCCTTGGATTCTTCTGCTCTAATACTTCATAAGAGTGCCCATTTTAAGTATCATCAGCTTGACTAAGGAGGTTGAACCGTACTTCGATTGCATGGATGGCTACTTTAGAAGCGAGATTTTAGAAAACGTAAATTGTAACAAGATATCAACTTAAAAACAAAATTCCAAGCTTCACCCTCGAGATCGAGTAAGAGCCTACATGCCATTTATAGTGTCCAATGAATTATATTGTAAGTTCATATTGGACACATTAAGAGTTGAGCCCCCAGTGTGTCTAATAGGAGCTTACCACTGTATGGTGTTTAATGGACTCATATAATACATTCTACATGCATTGTCACGTAATTTTAGAGTAACTTATAGGGGTGGATTCAGAAACTTTTTTAAACACAGGCGGTAACGAAATTTTTTTTTATTTGACTTAAGGTTTATTCGATTTTTTTTCTCTTTATAATAACTAAAAAGTTTTTCGGGTCAGCACAAGTTACTTAGATTTTACTAAAATTCGGATTAATAATATGTCAATACAAAAATAAACTTTTTATTTGGTTATTCTTGCCCCATCAAAGGTTCAAAATGCAAATAATATGTTTGCATACAACCATTCTTTAGTCAACCCGCAAATCACAATACACATATATAAAAGGGTTCAGGATGACAAACAAAAGTAATACAATGTCATATAAAATATACAAGTAACTCAAAAATTTCACTATATTATTATTTATTTATCTAATAAAATTTACTAATATCTCAAAATGAATAAAAAGAACGTCCAGCTCACAGTAATAAGAAAATAAAAAGAAATTAAGTTTATTTTAATAAATTAATTAGTCATGCATTAACACTTCAAAAGTTCCGAGGTCACAAGAAAATTACACATATATCCTAATAAACTGGAACCTCAGGAATTAATATTGTCATCTTCACCAAATGATGTTAGCACGATATCAGGGAAGCATCACATGGCAAACGAGTGTTTCTATTGAATAAGATTGAGCTCTGTGTATAGAGTTCTACTACCAATAGAAAACAACCACCCAATATGGCCCTATAAAAATTAATGAGAAAGCCATTCTTCTCTAATCTAATATGATCGACCCTTCTAACTTGTTATCTTTCAAATCATAGCCCAAAATTAAACACGGAGTTTCAATATGAACGACAACGTTAGAATTCCGATAGAAAGCAATAGGTTTGACCCACTTAGAAGCCCAAAGACCACATTTTTTAACCAGCACACAAACCCTCTCGCTCTCTTCCTTTGAACATATAAGAACAATTTGCACTATAAGGAGAGAGAAATATTCTCGATAGTGGTAACTTTAGAGAGGATGAAAAACAATTAAGCATGTGGTCAAAGTTAATGCATTTACATCTAAGATGAGTCAGATTTTTTTAAACACAAACCACTATATGATTGAACAATTGTACTACATAGGATGATATAACCGTCGTATGAAAGTTTTTCAGATATGCATCCGTGAATATCTTGTCAGTGCTTGTAAATGTCCCCATGTCCCCAGAAGCCCAATAAACTCCACAAAAGCCTCTAGATTTCAATTTTCAAGTAGATTGAACAGATAAAATACGGGCGCACACAAAAAGGGAGTGAGTTGGTAGATGAGGGGGAGAGACACCGGAGAGAAGTGGCAGGAAATTGGAAATGCACTGAAAGTGTCCTTCTTCGGCCATTATAGTTTGGATTATAGTAAATGCCTTAATAACATCAGTGTTAAGGCATGAATGTTTACATTTATATAAAAATACTACCTCCGTCCCATAAAGATAGTCCGGTAGGTATTTTTACGTAAATTAAGGATTAGTAGGATTAAGGCATCCATTATAGTTTGGATTATAGTAAATACGAGGATAAGTAGAATCAAATAATGGAGATATATGTGTATAAATAATGGGTTTCACAGAGTATGTGGATGTAGTTAGCTTAACTAAATTTAACTTGGACGGTGCCGCTGGTTGAGGCTAAGGTGTGAGTCATGTGACTTCTGAGTGCTAAAAAAGCTGAATTAGTCGTACATATATTGGATGCTGATGCGCTATACATTCTGCTACACAAAATTGTTAAAACTTTGAGCTCTATCATAAATCTACCAATGGCAAGAAAAAAGGGTGGGAAAATATTACCCTCATTTCTGCAAAAATATAAGTCTTTAAAATCCCATCACTTTCGATGTGAGGTTCATTAATGGCTGCAAAGCACTGGGGTCGAATTTTCTGGCGAAGAGATAACATATAGGTGTGGTGCCTGAGTTGTAAGAACACAATGTGCCG
>CAVNYN010201848.1:0-59644 GCA_963692815.1 Nyctanthes arbor-tristis
TGTCCCTCCGTTCGGAGGGACACTATTCACCTCCCCATATTTGAGGGAGGTGATAGGGGATGGTTGGAGTAAAATAATCCCCTATTTTTGTGGGATTCCCCCAAATATAGGGGACCATTGGAGATGCCCTAATGAGGTGCCGTCCTCCTTTGCCCCCACCACAACATTCATTGCATGAGAAAACATGTAGGCTGCCCCAGATTTTGCCTACACCATATATACATACATACACATATCTTCATATTTACAAACAATGTAAACACTTGAGGATGAAATTTTGCAAGTTTATTGTTAACAACACAATTGTTCATAAAAGAAAATAAATACATTTCTGAATATGTAAGGTTAATTCGAAGAAATCCGACCTTCCAAAGTATTGATTTTTCAAAAGAAACTAAATAAAACCCCCAAGAACAACTCACAAGAGTTAAAAGAGATTTCCTTCACACCTTTAGCAGAATAGTTACAAGTATTTATAGAGGGCTTTGGCAAGCCTAAAGACTAGGAACCAACTAACTCCAACTCCACTACTAACCAATAAAGTGAAGGATGGAAAAATCAGAAAAGATTCATACTAACAACTAACATATCATAACAACTTTGACTATTTCTATATAATATAATAAATATTAAAAATAAATTACAATGTACAAATTTAAATGGAAAAAAAAAAAGATGTTTGAGTGTAACATTTATTGAGTCCAGAACTAGTTTGTTTCATAGAAATTGTGAAATACAACTTGTCAAAGAAATCTTCTTAATTTTTAAAGTCTATAGATTGTGATACTTCTTTTATTCGTGACACTGTGATGACTATATGACTATTACTTCTGTCAACATAAAGAACATAGGCTTTTTTTTTTATTTTTCCATTTCCTTTATGGAAAAGTTTCCAGGGCGTTTTATCTCTAACTAAATTAAAATCGATCAACAAATCAAACTTTAATAGCAAAAAGACAAATTTTCACACTTGGTAATAATTTGTTTTTACATTCATTTTCACCACACATTCTCTTTAAAAAATTAAATTAAAATCTAAAAAATAAAACTCCTAAAACAAGCTCCTAATCTTTCTAAACCAACCAACCAAATCCATGATAAAGCCCAAATCGCATGAATTCAAAGTTGATCCATATGGTTACTTAAAAATTAGAATTAGAATGGAGATCAAGTGCATGCTAGTTCAAGTATATGTCGATTTTCCATCAATTTTTTTTTTAAAGTATTCATCTAAAAGAAATTAATCACGCATAATCTGTAACAATATAAATAGGAGTTGACCGGCTGATAATAATTCGAGAAAGAAATCACCTTAAAGGATTTAGAAAGAAGATCATCACTGAGGGCAACGAGATTGCGACACTTCCTGCAGTTGTATAAAGGGTGGCCAGCAGTGAATTCCGCCATTTAACTGAAAAATTCATTCAATTGTCCCAACAAAATATATATAAGTAAAAAGAAACCAAATGAAAAATGGATTCCAGATACTGACAAGACAACTCTGAAACAATAAACATTAATACAAGGAATGAATGAATACTTGGGAGTTGTGAAAGATGACCCAGAACGATGAAAAAAAAAAATTGCACAAGACCAACTACTGCTTATGTAATATGTTGGAAGAAGAAAGTTTGAGTTGACTGGGAAGACTTATGTTGGAAGAAGAAAGTTTGAGTTGACTGGGAAGACTTCGAAGAGGCTAGTTCATTGAATGAGTGGCTCACTGATTCACATTTCCTACTTAATATTAATTAAAATATATTTCAAACTTTGTTGGGGTAAATAATAAAAATGTAAAGAAAAATATGATAACAAATCCAGTACAATACAAAAAGAAAGCTTATTCGATATTACATTCATTATTTCTTCTTTTTAGATTCTACTATTTTTACAGTGACTAAACATACAAAATGAATTTGAAAAATCATGTTACTTCTAAATTTATAATTATGATAGATGATTTATTAGTTGCATTAAATTACCTTTTTTTTTCTTATCTCACATTAGACTAGTTTTTTTTATGAAACATTAACTTCATAAATATGTGAAAGTATAAAAACAAATAAAAATGGAAAAACACTTGTGTGGAGGATAAAAAGGTTAAAGTCATTCATGAATTCATTAAAAATACTATATCCGTCCCACAAAAATAGGCTCATATCAATCTTTTACGTAGATTAAGAAATGTAAATTAATGTGGTTGGAAGAACAAAATTTACACTTACTTTCCTAATATACCCTTATGCAATATTGAATCACTTTTTATTTAGTCAACATATATAGTCATTAATGCATTACAAATTTATTAGTAGTTGGACTAAGGCATATTTGGAGAAAAAATTAATTGTTCAACCTCATTTATATAAATGGACTATAATTTGGGACAAATAAATATAAAAACTGGACCTATTTTTTTTGGGACGGAAGAAGTAGTAATAAAAAAAATTCAAAGGAATTAAATATTAAATATGGGTATAAAAGTAACTTAAAAAATAAAAGTAGGGGTAGAAGGGGAAATTAAAAGTTTCTCATTCATTCCCCGGGTGGTTATATATGCACCACAATTATTACTAACTACACCGCATTCTTTATTATAATTCTTAATTACAAATATAGTCATAAATATAATAATGACATAAATAGACATTACTTTATCACTAGTACTACACCCGTGCATTGCACAGGAGAACAACGTCAATTAATTTGACTATAAATATATCACTACAAAACCTTAAAAAAATGGTTTGAACATGGAATTTGCTCTAACTAATGATACAAATCTCAATGAATGTTCAAAATGGAAATCAATAAAAAGTGCTTAGGCATATAATTAGCTGTAATGAATAATACGGCTATCACCAATATTTAAAATTAAAACAATACAAACGATTTCAAATCTTGAAAAACCTTCTTCAATACAACGTTGGTTGTATAGTTTGTCGGCTCTTTAAACTACTTCCGTCCAAATTATTTAGTCATATTTTTCTTTTTATAATGTCCCAAATGAATAGTCCCATTTTTATATTAAAGAATCTAATTTGTATTTATAATGACCCGCTCCACTTTGACATGATATTGTCCGCTTTGGGCCTAAATCGCACGGTTTTGTTCTTAGGTTCTCACCCAAAAGGCCTCATGTCAGATGGAGTGAATATCTTAACTATAAACTGGTCTCATTTTCTTCACCCAAGCGATGTGGGACTGAGGCTATCACAATCACCCCCACCTAAGGGGGCCCAACGTCCCTGTTGGCTACACTTCCGGTTGGGCTCGGCTCTGATACCATCTGTAATGACCCGCTCTACTTTGACATGATATTGTCTGCTTTGGGCCTAAGCCGCACGGTTTTGCTATTGGGTTTTCACCCAAAAGGTCTCATGTCAGATGGAGTGGATCTCTTAACTATAAATTGGTCTCCTTTTCTTCACCTAAGCGATGTGGGATTGAAGCTATCACAATCAGGCTTAGGCCTAAAGCGGACAATATCATGTCAAAGTGGAGCGGGTCGTCACAAATGGTATCAGAGCCGAGCCCAACCGGAAGTGTGGCCAACGGGGACGTTAGGCCCCCTTAGGTGGGGGTGCTTGTGATAGCTTCAATCCTACATCGCTTTGGTGAAGAAAAAGGAGACCATTTTATAAGTTAAGAGATCCACTCCATCTGACATGAGCCCTTTTAGGTGAAAGCTCAAAAGCAAAAACCATGCGGCTTAGGCCCAAAGCGGACAATATCATGTCAAAGTGGAGCATGTCGTTACAGTATTACTTTACAAACATATCCTTATTAATACTTTAATTATAACTATCAATTTTGAATTCAATTCATTAAATAAGGACAAATAAGGAATACAGGTCATAAAATTTGCCTTTTCAACACATTTATTAATCCATGTGAAAAAAGTAAATGCGGCCAAATAATCCGGATAGAGGCAATAACATATTAACATCTTCAATCCAAAATGACTCGTAGCTCTAGACACTAAAACACACATCTACTTGTGGTTAAAGACTGGATGATTTAAAAATATATATTGTTATATGAAAGAGTGAATAACCTTGACTTTTGTTAATAGTTACTGTACGCGATACAATTGGAGTTATTTGTTTCAAACTTAAAAGGCAACGTTGTATTTAGAGGGGTTAACGACATATTTTGTATGAAAACGTTTTAACTCAGATGATTTCCAGATAAAATCGTAGCTTCAAAATATACATGCTAACTTCGGTAATAATTAACCTTGTTATGTTGTATAGACCTCAACCTTTGCATCTATTTACACTTTCACCCCAACCTTTACATCTAGTCGTCCCTAACATTAAATTAGGGCTAAGAGGCCCTAATTCTGGTTTAGTAAGTGCAACATGATCCCAACCAAACTCAGAAGGAAAAAAACTTGATTTTCAAACTCAACTTAATTGAATTGAATTGCAAACTTTCTATTGATCTGAAAAAATAAAATACAAAAAGAGGAAAAATATTGCAATAGATTTTATAATAGAATTTAAAATCGAAATATGTTATCAAGCTAGTTTGAGGCTCCAACCTATACAGTGAAAAGATAGTCACAAAAGAATTTTTAATATTTTGAACTTGCTCTCATAAATTCATGTCTAAATTTGATTAAAACTATTATTATTTGTTTGTTATTTTTTTGAAAATCAATTGATCGTCAATTACCTAAAAGTCTTTCACATACACATGATGGCCCGATTAACAGCCAACATTTTGTTAAATTTATCAAATAAATACGTAAAATTCAAACGTGCTTATATGCAAGGAAAAATTAGAAAAAACCCTTGAAAAAGGTTCACTTTCCAAAACTTCCGGGAGGTTTTGCCACACCGTGTGGCATGTATGGATTCACGCCACGTGTATTTCAAATACACGTGGCGTGCATAAAATACTCGTGATGTGTATTTGTACATATCATATTAGGTGAGAAGTTTTATTACAAAACCTCTAAAAGGTTTTTGAAAATTTTCCTATTGAAAAAAACACGGTGATACAATGGTTATTAGGTTAATATACGGTGATTTGCCGACAATTACGTGATGTGCCGCTATTTTGTTGATGTCGTATTTTTTCTTGTTATTTTTATTACTTTTCCCCCTCTCCCCTCCATGTGTTGTCTGTATTTTTATTTTTATTTTTTTTCCTTGCTTGTTTCGTATTGCTTGCAGTTATTCCTTCTCATTTTAGTTTGTAATTTTAATCAATGTAACATTTTTTATATTAATTGTAACTTTTTAGATCAAATATAAATTTCAATACATGATTTTTTAATTTCTAAAGACTCCTTGTATGTAACTTTGAGAGTTACATTTGTGTTACTATTTAATTTAAAATTCACATGTATTAAAAAGTCATATAGATGTTAAAAAGTCGCAATTAATTAAAAAAACCAACATACGTCACTACTTACCTTCCTATACTGGAAAATTATCTAAAATGGTTGAAATTAAATCATTCCAAGTCAATTTAAAAGACTCAATCAACTTCGTTCATTAATGTTTGCAAAAAAAAAAAAAAAATTCGTTCATTAAGCAATGAATTCGTGTATATTAATTTTGTAATGATTTTCAGAAATAGAATGTCATCGTGTCTTTTTTCTTTTTCTTTTATCCAATTGGTGGAAAATTATTCTATGAAAAAAGAAATATGTAAAGTCCATTATAACCTTTTTTTCATCCACTCTTTATACATTCTAAAATTGTATGCATGAATCACCAAGAAATCCATACGAGCACCAACAAATCCCACCTTAACCGTCACATCACATATCCACCCCCGCCAAGCTCAGCAAAGAAAACTAATATATATATATATATATATATATATGAAGATCATCAATTACAATTAATATTCTCGAAAGCATTTACAGAGAGAAGATGCTCAAACTGAAAAGGACATTAACCCTGCCAAATTGAGGTGTGCAGTGTCTTGAAGTGGAAGAAGAGAAGACCCAGTGTACATAGGTAGTTAGGATAAATAACACAAGCTATGCAAAATCGAAAAACTCAAGCAACGAGGCTTTTGCATTTATCTGCATCTTTATCGCATTTTGATTGGCAGACTATTCTCATCTCCCATTCCAACGTTAGTGAGGCACTGATTCTTGGTCATGTGGTTCTGATTTTTAGCTGTAGTTAGTTTGTTATGATAAGGAATTTAAATAAAGCTGAAGTATTATTTTGGCAAAATTACTTCATCGATCGTAATCCTTCTTCCTCAATATTCTGTCAAGACTCCTCTTTCCTCTTAGCAACTTATTCTTCTGATCTTAATACTTCTAAATTCTACACATCACAAATCTAGAACAAACTTTTGGTATCTGGCTTGAAATCATCCTCCTCTTCTCTTCAGTTGTCATCTCTGTGCAAGCACCCTCTCTCCCTCCAGCCTCCCACCTATGTGCCCTTTCATATGCTTAATTTGACAGTAAAAAGATATACTAGCAGACCAGAAACATTGCATATAAACAAATATAATTTCGATCGCTAGAAATGCAAATATAACTCATCCCTTAGATGTCGAACCCAAATAAAATGAAAACTAATATTGCGAAATGATCATAACGGAGCAAGTGAAAACCAAGCAACAATTATCCAGAAAGGAAAATGAAAAAATTCTTGAAATACTTCCATAGAAAACAATCAAATTATAAAAATCCACATTTCTCTATCCAAAAAAATAAAAATAAAAAAATCCACATTTCTTGTACATCAAAAGTATGGGAATCCCTATCAATTTTAATTACTTCGCATTCAACAAAAGCCATTTAATAATTTTAGTTAATTAAAAACATTGTAGGGAAATTTATCAATTTAACTGAAATCCCAACGCCACACTGCCTTAGCTGGCCGATCTTCAATTACTTGGAAATCCAACGGCCAAATCCTTGGAAAACACCTTTAGAGACCTCTTTGATCTTTTCCTCCATGCTTTAGAAATCCAACGGCCAAATCTCTCTCTCTCTCTCTCCCTCTCATATCTTCCGTCGGATCCCATGAAATTGACCACCGGAGTTTTCTCAAGATTTGACTGACCGCAATAACTTTGCAAATTAGCCCGATTTTCAAACAAAATCCGTATGCGTGATTTGAATAACCTCTTCAAATGTGCCTTGAAAAGCAATCCTTTACTAATTATTACTAATTAACCGCACTCATTTCTATTAATTAATGAGCTCAACAGAAAAAAGGCATGTGTATAGGTGCAAGGCTCCTGCACAGTTGCCAAAGCAACACCCACGGGCTTTCCCTTCAGTGAAGGCAAATTGAAAGGTTAAAAAATTAATATAATATAACAAAATAATACCTAAAATGTTTGGGCGCGAAAACAGCAAGAGGGCCACTTCCACTCTCTTGCCTTTAAGATATAATAATTATTATAGTACCCGTGCAATGCACAGAAAGAATAATCTAAAATAATCTAACACATAAAAAAGTTGAAAAATTAGTTGCAAACAAATTTAAATGATGGTTCATGTTATGTTCCTTAAGACGATGTAAGGCTTTTTGAAAATATATTCTAAGTTTTTAATGAAAGTAAAATTTATTATAAGTTGAAGTATTATAACGGCTACATTTATAAATAATAATCAACATGTATTAAATTTATGAAATAAATATAATATTGTAATTACATTCTTTTACTGCTATGTCAGATTATACAAAATGTCAATGTTTAATTAGAACAAACACGTAAAAATTATAATAAATTTCATATATATATATATGGTTAAAATGATAAGATAGGCTCATAAAGCAATTGCTTTGACCGTCACACTTTGAACATAGATAATTAAAATTTTAAAGAATTGATTTTTATATGAAAAATATGTTATTTATTATAATAATAATGTGACAATACGGGCCACCTCCACAGTAATAAGGAAGATGGATTTATACAGCAAGAGGGCCGCTTCCACTCTCTTCCTTTTAAGATATAATAATAGATATATAATACACCACAAATAGAGATATGTATATAAAAAAGAAAATTAATAATAAATAAATAAATAAATAAACAACATAAGATAACATATACATACACCACAAACATAAACCCTAATTTATTCTCAATTTAACCATATTAAGAACCCTAAAAATGTTATCACCTATATACAACCAGAATGACGGAAGAAAATAGAGGCGACCTTGGAATCAAACCCCAAGTCAATATTTAATATAGCGACGTGAAGCTCGAGTAGTGTTAGATTCTCTTAATATTTCATGAATCAATAAAAAAATGAAGCTCCTAAATTTTTATAATTGGGATCTCTCTCATGGCCAACGCTTTTACATGCATCTTCCATACTTGCAATTGATTTGGGTTTGATTGGTAGGCATTAATTGCAAACAAAACACTCTTCCAATGGATGGAGAGGGTTGAATTGGTGGGGACCGTGGAGTGAAATCTGATCGAAAGTTAAAGGCGAATTGAGAGTAGTATTAATTCGTATATATGTGTGGTGTATTTTTACTTTTTTTATCATTAACAATTTATCACGTTTCAACAAAAAAAATATTAATAATTTATCTTTTTAATGTTTAAATATTAAGGTTATATTTGTAGTTAAGGTGTGGTATATTTATTAAAATTGTGAATTAGATGTGGTGTAGTAATAATGTGATGTTGTTAGTAATAATTATAGCGTAGATATAATTACCCTTCATTCCCTCTTTTAATATATATATATATATATATATAAAATAAAAGTAGGGGTAGGAGGGGAAATTAAAAGTTTCTCATTCATTCGTTCTTTTAATATATACTCGTCATTTAAACGTGCAGTGCACGTGTATGACACAAAAAATTATGTGTGGCAGTGTATGATTTGCCAAAAATATATTCACAAACTCTTCTTCGTAATAGTTATTTTTATCATCAATCGCTTCGGCAAAACTCAAGGAATTATTTTAGTAGAGACATTGAATGTAATTAACCACACTATTTGAAATTAACAAATGTTTAATGTAATTAACATAGAGTACTAAATGACGTGTAATTGATATTATAGAGTGTAACAAATGAATGCAATAAAGAAAAGAGGGCAAAGTAGGAATTAATAGAAAAAATGAATGGACAAAATTGGAAATCGAATGTTTTATACACATCCTAACTTTTGTATATTAGTGATCATTTAAACGCTCAGTATATGTTGTGTGACACGAAAAATATGTGTGGTGGACCTGGTGGTATATGATTTGACAAAAATATATTCACAAACTCTTCTTAGTAATAGTTGTTTGTATCATCAATCATTTCGTCAAAACTCAAGGAATTATTTAAGTGGAGACATTGAATGTAATTAACCACACTAATTGAAATTAATAAATGTTTAATATAATTAACATAAGAAATTATTTTAGTAGAGACATTGAATGTAATTAACCACACTAATTGAAATTAACAAATGTTTAATATAATTAATATAGAGTATTAAATGGGTGTAATTGACATTATGAAGTGTAACAAACAACTCGAGGAATTATTTTAGTGGAGACATTGAATGTAATTAACCACACTAATTGAAATCAACAAATGTTTAATATAATTAACATAGAGTACTAAATGGCGTGTAATTAATATTATAGAGTGCAGCAAATGAGTGTAATAAAGAAAAGAGGGCAAAGTAGGAATTAACAGAAAAATAAAGGGACAAAATTGAAAACCAAATGTTTTATACACATCCCATCTTTTACATCTTGGCGATCATTTAAACGTGCAGTACATGTTATATGACACAAAAAATATGTATAGTGGTATATGATTTGGCAAAAATGTATTACAAACTTTTCTTGGTAATAGTTGTTTGTATCATCAATCGCTTCGTCAAAACTCAACGAATTATTTTAGTGGAGACATTGAATGTAATTAACCACACTAATTGAAATTAACAAATGTTTAATATAACTAACATAGAGTACTAAATGTGTGCAATTAATATTATGGAGTGTAACAAATTAGTGCAATAAAGAAAATAGGGCAAAGTAGGAATTAAGAGAAAAACAAATGGACAAAATTAGAAACCGAATGTTTTACACACATCCCACCTTTTATATATTAGTGATATATATAAATAAATAAAATAATAATCGATTAATTTTACCTATTGCTTGTCATGATCATCGCTAATTTTCTAATATTCTTGAATATCATATATAGAATAATAAATTATATAGCGGAAGTTTCAATACAAATAGTGGGGACATGACGTACAAAACAAATAAATTATGTTTGTCTTATAGAGTTTATCATTCTATAAGTTAATTACTCATCTAGCAAGTTGTTAAATTTTAAAGAATCTTTAAAACTAAGTTTTCAATAAAATGTAAAGAACACAACAAGTTATGTTAATAGTTACATTTCATTGATCACCTAACTGAGCCAAAACATTAGAAATCTTTTACATTGAAAAGTAAGCTTTAAATCATTACAAAGATTTCACATTCATTCTGTCTTATATGTTATAAGGCGTAAAAATATATATATAAATTATAGAGAGGTTGGTATACTTATTAACACAAAAGGTATGAAACTCATAAATTATTTTATCTATAAAATGTCTTCTTGTATTAGCTTTAAAGACAGGTTTCTACTACATGCAAACCCTATTCCCACTCACGGACATGCACTAACTCGTGGCTTACTTTTCAAATATCATATCTTCAATCATCTACAAATATTGTAGAAGATAGGAGTGAGTACAAAGTACTCAGTGAGTAAAAAAACATTTGATTCACCTTTCATTTAAAATATTTACTTTCAAGAAAACCATTAAATACACAAAGTTTTTCGATACACAAATGAGTCCTATCACTAGTTAAACTACTACCCGTGTTGCGCGCAAGATTCATATCAATTCAATCATGGCCATGTACATTTAAGTGAATCCACATTCGAATCCCGGTTGACTCCTACCAGAATTCCAAACAAATACCACACTAATCGTTGCCCATCTCGGTATCATTAGATGGTTCCTAGTATGACAACAAAGTAAAGCAAAGCAAAATCAAAACAGATAGTGCAACTAGTGATTTAAATGCCATAAATCAATCTTATTTTTCAATGCATCCAAATCTATGTTCATCTTATGGAAACTTCAATCAAAACTATGATTTTCTTATCAAACTTTAAGAATGCAACAATGGAAATACTCACCTCTTTAACTTGACTTTTTCCAAAGATTATCTGAGTTGTTGATAAATGCCCTCAAAACCTTCATTTTCTTCAATGAAAGTGGTGTTCCAAGTTATATTCCTTATATATATACATATATATATATATGATGGAGGGTCATTTCAAAATACTAAACCAAATGTTTGATAGGTTTTAAGGGTTGTTTCTTTCCCTTTACCACTTTTGGATGAAATTCTCTTTATAAAAAGCTTGAGCTTCACCAAAGAAGAAAGACAATTAGGCTTGGTATGGAGGTGGAAAGGGAGAGAGAGTCGGTTAGGAGGTTGAGAAATCCTCACCTTCTTCTGCCGCTATTTATAATCATTAGAAAATATCTGGATTTAGTTGTTTTTAATAAACTTTTGAGTTCAGCCAACCAAAACGCGACACATGGCGCGATGTGGCGCCGTACACCTTAGGAGGCAGTGTGGCAAAATGAGATTCATGATTTTATTGCTCGAGAAATCCTTGTACTTTGAGTTGTCTTAAAATCAAGTTATCGTGCTTTGATCTATGTAACTCGAGACCTTCAACTTAATGTGGTTTTACAATTCGGTGGTTTTACTTCACAGCATACTAACCAATGACCACATTCTTGTCTCGAGACATCACTCGAGTGACAACCTTTGAGTCTTGTAACATAATTTATGCAATTCACATGGTTATTTCATTGTTAAAATATCACTCAAATTGTTAATAACCAACCACCTTCTAATTCATTGTCAAAATATCGGTCATATTGTCAGTGACCAATCTCCTAATTCTAGGCATTCTTTTGCGTAATAATCTTTGAATTTCGTGGCATTTCAAGCGGTTATTCAATCATCGTCAAGATAAGGGTCGTGTTGTCAATAATCATATTCTAACTCAATCATTGTCAAAATAACACTCATGTTATCAATAACCCTATTCCAATTTTTGGCATTCGTTTGAATGACAAATCTTATATCCTTTTAATTGATGCAATTCAATACAATCATATTGTTACATTCTAATTCTTGATAATCTTGTAACTTTACAATTTAATACGGGTATATTGTCACATTCCACTTCTTGGTTTTCAGTTAAATCATAATTATATAACCTTAAAATTCAAGTAATTTCCCATCTTTGCCATTATCAAAATACTATCATTTTGTTTGATTCCTTGTTAAATTTTTACGGGATGTTACATAACTCTTGAATTCACCTATTATTATTATTATCATCATCATCATCATTATCATAAATGGCCCACAAACCTTTACACTTTATATCAGCTAGGTTTCCAATCTTTTTTTAATGTCATAGTTCCTAACCTTTTATAAATTCACTCATAAGATCTTTTATGATATTTTTATCCTTACTTTTTAAATAAAAAATTATAAAAAATAGTAAAATAATAAAAATAAAAACAAAAATAAAATTTTTCCTACATACCTAGCTAACTACTTATTCTACCATTATCCCTAACATGAACAAAAATAACAAATACCTGTATCGTTTTTCTTTTTTATGGAAACCCTTGTTCTTTTCTTGTCATTTCTAACAGTAATGGGAGGAACAAGCAGTAAAATTGTATCTCCTTTTTTATTTCTAGAAATGACTACCAGAATTTGTCATTTACACTGAGAGTTGGAATGTGGGTAAGTACCTAAGTTAGTATCGTGGAAAAAATTATTCACCCAAGCTGGGGTAGGTATTTCATCGTTTTCTATTTGACCTTTTTGGGGCTTTTCAGGTTTTAACTCAAAATCAAAGTCCGCATAAACCCATTTGGTTTGGGCTCGGGTACATAAAACTTCAAAAATTTCACTTAATACCTGATCGTGTTCGGGTATATTCAGTTTGGGTTCGGGCAACCCATTGGGCCTTGAGTTTTTTGCCCATGTCGAATTACACTTAGGGGTGGGTATCGGACGGATTGAGTCAGGTTTTGACCCGAACCCGACCTGACAATTTGTCGGGTTCTAAGTGTGAAACCCGAAATCGGCCCGACGGGCTGTGGAGCCCGACCCGAACCGACCGACCATGGGACGGGTCTGGTCAGTTTGGGTTATGGTTTTGGGCCTTTTATTTAATTTATGAATTTTCCTTCTACAGCTTAGGCCCAAATTTTAGAGCCCAAAATCAGATCCAAGAGCATAAGAAAACCCTAATTAAAAGCAAGCATACTCCCTACACTCCCTCACTCTCAGACTCAGTTCTCTCTCTCTCTCTCGGTTCTCTCTCTCTCTCTCTCAGTTTTCTCTTGAGACTCGGCGTTGGAGGCGGCGGCAATGGTGGTCAGCGGCGGCAGAGGCTGCAGGTAGAGCCAAAATTTCAATTTTTTTGATTTTTGAGTTTGCACCTTGAAGAAAACTAATCCTTGAAGCAGCGGCGGCGGCGGATGACTGCAGCAGCAGTGGCAGAGCAGCGACGGTAGCGATGGAAGGGAAGAAGTAGCCAAATTAGCGTTTTAAACTTTCCATTTGAGAATTGAGACTGTGACTTGAATTTGGGCATATGTAGACTCTAGTGTTCTTGAGAATGTTTTGACTTGAGCGTGAGTTTTTGTGTACAATTGAAATAGTGAAAATGCGAAATTGTCAAAAGGAAAAATAAATTAGCAAAAACAATTTTGTGACCTTCAAACAAAACAAAAAACGATTTTGTGAAAAAAAATAAAAATATATAAAACTGGTTAACCTAGTCGGGTTCACCAAGTTGACCCGGGTTGCAGCGAGTCAACCCGGTACTCGACTCAACCCGGTCGGTTCCTCTACCTTCCCACCCGCCAACCGACCCGGTTGCTACAGTAACCCGACCCGACTCGATCCATTCGGGTCAGTTGAGTCGGGTTCGGCGGTTTTCCGGATCAGATGCATAGCTTTAATTACACGAAATAAAAGTTATACTCTCTCCGTCTCATAAAAATAGCATGTATTGCTTTTTCGACCCTCTTACAAAGATACTTAACTTTTCTTTTAACATGTAGTTGAATCTTAGTTTTTTGGGTAAACTTCACAAAAGGTCCCCAACCTTTGCGAAAAGTAACAATTTCATCCTCAAACCTTTTTTTCAAGGTTATAGGGGAGGCTGTGAGTCCCCAACCTTTCAAGAATATGCACAACCAGACCTACAATCTTTAAAAAAAAAGTTAAGGATGAAATTGTTACTTTTTACAAAAGTTGGGGACATTTTGTGAAATTTACCCTAGTTTTTTTATATACCCTATTTAATGTGCATTTTTATTGACGAAATATAATTTATTGAAGTGAAATAATTAATAAATGAAACGATATATTAGGAAAATGCTCATAAACTTTACTTTTTCAATAACATTAATTGAATATTTCTTAATCTATGTGAGAAGAGAAATATACTTATCTTTGTAGTTTAATGACATCCGTATTAGTTCCTTACACCCTTAGTCAAGGGTTCGATTCCTCTCCCTTACAATCGCTTTGTAATCTTAAAAAAAAAAAAGAAAAAAAGAAAGAAATAAATAAATATGTTTATCTTTGTGAGACGGAGGGAGTACATAAAATGGTGCGGCACATTATGGGCATGTTGGTTGATTTTCCAAGTTTTGTGATGGATAAAAAATATATTCCTATTATTTGTTAGTTTGTGTAAATTTTTATGTTAATAGTGCTAGTAGATGTCTTTAAATGATTATTATCTCTCTTAAACGAGACACGGGTATTGTTATATGATATATTATAATGATTATCTCTATTTAATGTATAATAAGTTGCAATAATCATCATCGAACGGGAAAAAATTCAAGTACTCTAAGAGTATCTTATAATGATATTCTAAGCTAATGAAAAATCTACATATTAGATCTTGAACTCTATTTTTGAGACCCTTGAATCCATGTGTGGGTTGATGATTAGTTTAAAGTATCATATTAAGGTACTCTTAGAGTACCAGATATTTTCTCCATCATATTATTTTAATGATATTAAATGAATAATAATGAAGATTTAGTAAATCTTTTGAAATTTGTAACTAAAATTTAGTAGTCAAACTAGTATATCATCTTGTGATGCACGATCATTTTTTTTAATGAATTAGTGTCAAAATGTAATAAAATAATACAATGTATGAATCACAATGAGTAAAAAGCATAACATTAAGCCATAAGTTTTCATGTAAAATCTTAGTTTTCTACCTAAATTCACAGAGTGTGTTTGATTGACAAGAATTTTCCATAGAAAATGAGGTTTTCTACTTAAATTTCTACTTTTGTGGTATTTGATTCACATTTTTTTCATGGAAAATATTTTCCATCTTTTGGTTATAACTACATTTTCCTTGAAAACAAGGAAAAACTTTTCCTATAGGGGTATATGTTTTTTGTTTTCTAGGTAATTCATATTTTTCTCGAGAATTTCACTTCTAATCAAATACGTTGCAATTCATTTTCTAAGGAATTTAATTACTTGTAATTCAATTAATAGGAAAATATTTTCTTTCCAACTAAATTTCATGCTTGTTAACATCTATGCTGTTTGATTGGTTTTTTTCCGTGAAAAATATTTTCCCACTCTTGGTCACGTGACTATATTTTCTAGAGAAACAAGGAAACTATTTTTCTTAGGGGACCTAGGTAATTGGTTTTCCAGGGGATTAAAATTTCATATTTATGAAATATCGGATTATTTTTTAACTTAAAAAATATAAAAAATTACAAAACACATACGTGAATTGAGAATTTCTCCTTTTTTTTTTTGGTTTTTTGGGGAGGGGGGAGGATTTTTTGTTACATAGCATTTCTTGGCAATGTTACCGAATTAAGACGTTATGATCATTTCAAAAATTATAATTATAGATCGTTATTGGAGTTTATAACTTTGTTTTATCTTTATATTTATGCACAAACCACTCACTGAATTTTATGTAATTTCTTTTTTGGTATAAGCTTCTACTTATTAAGTGCGTTACTAGGATAGTTGCTGACCTTAAAAGTATTCACTAAATCATAAGTGCTAAACCGTCTCATGAAACTATAATTATCAAAAAGTCTCACTCTATGTGACCTATCTTCATAATCGTCCTCAAACATTTTCATCATATCACAATTGTCTATGAAAAAAATCATGTAAGATGAAAGCTTGATGAGTGTTGTACTTATTCATTAGTTATCTTTTTTTTTTTTATTCTTCATAGTTTGAATTCGTCTCAAAGCATATATTCAGCTCAAAATTGAAGCTCGTGCAGCTTTGAGAAATAAAAAAAAATTTTGGCAAATAAAAAAATTCATGGAAAAACATACAATTTATATATAAAACTTGATCATTTCTATAAGAATAATGACTATCAAATAAAAAAATGGAAAAAGAAATTATTTTCATGGAAAATAATAGATATCAAACATGAACAAATGGAAAACAATAACTATTTTTATGTGGAAAATTAAGCCAATCAAACACATATAATTGACATTTCTCACCAAAATTAATTTTAGGGAATTCAATTACTTAAAATTTATTTTCTTTTCATATTTGCAATCAAATAGTAACTAATAATTAATGAGTTTTATGTTCACCTATTTCAAATTTTAAAAACTTTCTTATACACGACATTTATCGTTTATTAGTTGATTTTCATTTTTATCACATATAAATATTTTCATTTTGTTGCGATTTGTTACTCGAAACAGAGTTACATAGAATTGGTGATGATAGAAAACTTCTTTTTTAAGAAACAAACCAACGTGAGAAAGCGATTCAAGCTGACTCTTGTTAATTGTCACATCATACAACACAACATGAGGTTTATTAAGATTTTGAAGAATTAATTTCTACCAACATAAAAAAGTGAAAAGAGTAGCAGAATTTCAGACAAGGGGGCCAAGGAGTTGGAAAAGAGCTGCAGAGTTTCAGACAAGGGGGCGAAGGAGTTGGTAGGTAATAAGAAATAGTGACTTTTAGCATACATTTACCTATTTGCCCATGTGTTCATTAAACTAGAGGTTTAGTATATATGATGTATGTTGACCCATTGGCCATTCAACTATTTTTGTCCTTAAAAATTGTGCAAGTTAAGATTTTTCTCATCCAATTAGTAGAAAAAAATGTTTTCACTATTATATATTACTACCATAAGATAAGATAAGATAAAATTGCGAATGACGAATTTAAAATATGAGAATAATTTATTATGAAAAATATGAATATTTCTCTTTCTCATTTATTAGTAAATTATTACCGTTAATTTCGTCTATTTTTTGCCTTACTACTTGTCAATGCTCATATACTTATGAATGTGGAGTTCATTCTTAAATTTTAATACTTTTATTACTTTTAGCTAATGAAGTGTAAGTTATGTTCACTTCTTCTTTTATATTATTTTCATATTAATTTTCTATTTATGGGGTCAATAGAGAAATTTTAGCTGACTTTAAAAAAATAAAGAATTTATAGAGTTTTTATGTATTTTTTAAAATGATGCTAAATTTGTATGTTGAGAATTCATTATAGAACTAAATAACTCGATGTTTGGTGTAATTATCATTATTATTTTTTTTTTGTTGTAGTCGCCATCATCTTATTTTGTTTAACTACAAACTTTGGATGGCAAAATGACATTGTTAAAGTTGGAGTTGTAATTAATATTCTATGGTTATATAATTTATGCATACCATTCAACCAGTGTCGGGCTCCGCCACTGTTTGTAGGGACTATGAATTTCCAAGTTACTCTAACCTTAACAATCCAATCTGACCTCGTCTTGTTCAAAAATTTCAGCCCACAACCCCGCCCCCTACATCAGTAAGAACCCATAAATTAACCACCCTCAAACACCCTCGTCTGCCGGGCCTCTTCGAATCAGCTTCCAATCCACTGCAGCTGTCTACACGCTTGTGGATCATCAGCTTGTGGTTCAGAACCTTCTTCTTCTGCTTATCTTCATCAAGGTATAAGAGAAAGAGGAGGACATACTTGTGATGCATCCACTTCAATAGATTTGTCCCTCAAGCTTTCATATTAATTAATTATTATTTGCAGAAGAAGAAATTAGATGGGGGCATGCATCTGTTTTTAGGTTTTGTCTTTTCACATTTTACTGAAACACATGTTATCAAGAAATGGAACCCAGCTTCTCATAAATAAATAAATAAATAAAAAATACAACCCAGCTTTCCTGTTAGCCTTTTGTTTCTCAAACTATTTTCATATTCTCCAAAATGAATTAACAATGCATGTTGTGAATTTCACTGATCTTCCTCACTGCCATACGTTGACATCTAATTATGTATTGTGAATTTGTGGACTGGTGGTAGACAACCGCAATTGATCGGGTCGCCGTTTCGAATAGGCCCGCGGCGGACGACTATCCAGTTGTGACTATCATCGGCCAACCATGGGCGCCATATCCCGACGGTCACGGTGCTGCTCGAGGAGCGCCTCCTATTTTTAGCGGTGATAAACAGTTCGTTGTTAACGTCGTCGTTGTTGATCTTGCCACTAGTGCTTCTATCATTGCTGTCACCGCCAATTTTTTTGCTTTTGGACGGTGTTTCTGGGGGAAAGGCGAAGTGACGAGACAGAGCACTCCTTTTTTTTCGGGAGTTGGAACAAATTTTCTATGGAAATGGATGAAACTCCAAAATTGAGCGTGATCTCCTATGCGTCTAATGACAAGGAAAGGAAGAACACCCACAAATTGCAACATTAGCCATCCGTCCCCCAAACTTTTCTACAAACCCCACCCAACATTTTAAACCCCTTTTCTCAGCTTTTTACCCCAAACGGCCAAACCCCCAAATTGTAAATCGGAATCCACCACCCCCTCTCCCGATTTTTGACGTCTTGGGCAGCTTTCTCCATCGCCATCTCCAACTATTAGCTCGCATTTTCATCCACCAGTTTTATTTACACGAAAATGACCTATATGTGGGCCCATAAACACAAATAGAAGAGAATACGTCACATGTATCGGATGTCTCCTGAATCAAATTGCAAATAAGGATATATGCATGGCATTCTCCCCCTGTTTGATTTCCATTATTATTTCTCCGTCATGTCAAAAGAACGTCCTCGCCATATCATTCTCACTTGGCACGGACATGAATGGCCCATCAATAAAAATCAGCAAAAATCAACTTATTCCTCCCAAAGTAATATTATTATTGTTTCCTCTTCGAGTTCTCATTATTATTATTTTTTATTTTTTATTTTTTAAACCAAACTTTCATTTCATTCCCTTAATAATTCCTAACGAAAAGCGTTTACCATGAAAGTTGAGGGCGAAGACGCCCAAAACTGATCAAAATTAAATTCCAAAGCATGTCTAGCTAACAAATGAGCGACTCCATTAGCCTCCCAGTTGAAGGCTAAGAACTGAACACCATCAAAACTCTTGTACAAAGAGGCAATCCGCTCTAGTAGAGGTCACTCAGGCGCGCAAACTTCTTGCTCATGAGCAAGTCACATGACATTTAAAGCATCTGACTTTAAACACCACTCTCATAAACCTCATTCAACCGCCATTCGCACTCCTCACAACAGCGCTCTACGTTCTCCATAATGCAACACACGAGCATACTGCCACCATATTTCCCCTTTCATCTGGGCATACCACTCCCATACCCATCCACCCCGACCTTTCTTGACAGCCACGTCTACATTCACCTTCACCGAAGTTCCCATTGTTGTTGTTGTTATTATTACTAGTTGTATGCCTGTGCGTTGCACGAAATAGAATAATCAGCAAAAACAAAAGCATTTTAATTTAAAGAACTAAATAATCACAATTTTATTGCGTACTACTCACTTATATACACATGTTACTAATAATTACAATTTTATTACGTATATTCATTCCTTACCACATATTCTTGGAAAAATTATTTTTTGCATCTCATATGGTGTCGTGCATTCTTGAAAAAAATTACTATTCACTAATCCAGTCTAAAAAATCTAATATACACACCCACCTATTACAAAAGACTCAAGGGAAGTACTATTACAACAAAAGATAAATTCTACATGATTTACCACTAACATTAATTTTTAACCACTTTCCACTCTAAAAAGAATTAAAAGAATTTTTTATTTTTTTCTAAATTATCATTATGAAATATATTACTGTTAGTATCCTCTCAACTTAAATTTTTACCAATATATAGGTTCTCACAAAAAATAATAAATTAAGTAATATAGTAAACATATAGCAATATGTTTTATGACATGTAGTTTATCATACTGAATTTGAATTAAAGTAAAAGTTTTTAACTGATTTAATTTCACTGCTTTATTATTATTATTATTATGTCATAAATCTCACAAATTGACACTTATTATTATAATATATGTATTATAATTACGTATATTATATATATGTGTATAAAACGAAAACATATATTTATATATGTTTGTGTGAGTGTATATAAAAGATATTAGATTTTAATTTGAAGTTTAATTAGTTGGAAATTTGTATATATATATTATATATGTATATGTATATGTTATTATTATTAAAATAAAATAAATAAAGGAAAAGACATATATAAGTAGGATAGTGGTTTTGACGGAAAAATATGCATATGGCCGCTATTCTATATATATATAAGATTATTATTATTATTGTTGTTGTTGCTGTTGTTTTTGTTATTTTTATTACCAAAAAAAATTATTTAGTTCAATAACTCATGTTTGAAAATAAACTTCTTAAAATAGTAAACATTGACGTCTACTCCACTACGACTAAACTAACTTCTTATTAATAAAACACTCTTGCATTGAAACCAAAAAATATATAATGAACCTTTGTTGTCTACATTTCTGTCTACATTTGCGTGCGCACATACACACATATAAATAAAACAAGAAAGTTCATTTGGTAAGGAATTTCTCTCCACTTTTCTGGTTTTATTATTGTCTAGCATAATAAGGGATCTGGCATGGTGATGTCATATTGATCTCAATACTTATTTTTTATTATTAGTTTTATTAATCTATTTTAGTAAATTCCGTGGATATATATTATTCTATCTACGCATTTATTGTATTATTATCTTCCCATTCCCATTTTCAGATAATCCTATTCCAACTAACTACATATTCTTTTTTCTGAAATATCCATATGGATTATTTTTCCCGAAAATGAATTTACCATTTTTTGTTCCAAAATTCGTATTAATTATATTTTGATAATAATCAATCAAGATAAAATTACAAACTCTATCACAAAAACAAATATGCAGTGAAACTTGGGAAGCATTTGGTTTATTTTTTATTATTGTTCTATGTTTTACCGCCCATTCTGCCCATTAATTAATCAATTTTCCCCTAAAAAATTAACCGATGTTGATGGAAATTTATAATGACCACAGTGAGTCATAAAATTTAGTGTATTGATATTTTTATATTTACTACTAATGTCATTGTGTATGAAGAGCTAGATTATCAAAAGTGGTGGTTGCACATATGACGAGAAACCAGAACCGATGATGTTGAATGAGTTAGCCCAATCATGGGTGCAAACAAGAACTAGGCGATAGAGACAACATTGGGACATTTAATAGTAATGATTTAGGACTAGCTCTTCAAGTGTCATCTACGAAAAAAATGTTGGACGACATTTGGACATCTCAAACATATAGTTCAAAATTATACCTCAGTTTAGTTGTTTTGATGAAATAATATTAATTTAATGGATTTTTTTGGAGTTTTTTCTTTCATTTTTTCCATTTTTTTAGCATTTGGAGGTTTTATTTATCAAATCATTTTTAAAAAAAATTACTATTATTGTAATAAAAAAAGAGTTTTAAATAAATAAATAAATTGTTCAATAAACTATCATGTTGGAAGTGTATTTTGATGGGAAAATTATAAAATAATATAAACTCGAATATTAGTGATAAGAAGCCATATATGTGTGTATATATATATTATATATATTTGCAATGATAAGAAACCATATTGAAATTGAAACAAATAACAAAAGCAATATTGAAATTGAAAGAAAATTTTTTCATCCTTAATATTGACAAATTATCTACTCTATGAAGATGCATAAAATAATGATGGTGAATTAATCCATCATTCAAGAGTACCATCATTATTACAGGTTTATACCTGAATGTTACTTTAATTTTACTATGTATTAGTTAATAATTAGTTTTTTTTCACATGTGCGTTGCACATGTGGAGTTATAGTGTATATTCGTATCAATATTGACTTGTAAGTGTGCTTTTTAAATATCATGTCATAAATAAAGTACAATATACTAGTTGTATTGTATAAAAATTATGAATTGATATATGAACTACAAATTACCATTGGATATTTATATTAAAATGCCTGAGTATTGAGTATAAATTTGGTTGTATAACTAAGTCCATAATTCTGGGTCTCCTCCAAACATATCGTGTAAGTTCACGCGTCTAACCTACATAAAGTTGTAATAATTAGCAGTCAAATGATCGAATCACAATCAACTATAGCAACCATAAGTCTAGCCTCTCACCCGTACATTACATGAAAAGACTAATTTCAAAAAAAATTAGTAATAATGAATAATAAAATATTGAATAGAAATGTGCCATCGGATTTATATAACAAAATCAGTAAATATACAGTTTTGATTTAGTATTTGACATGTTAGATTAATATTTTATTAATAATTATTAATAGTTACCCGTTTATGTATTCAATTAATATTTTACTATATTTTACTTTAAAATCATCTAACTTATTTAATATTTTTAGTTAACAGTTTAACAATACGTATCGGGTATGTACATACCCGTATTCGCTTGATACCCATTCAGATAAAAATTTTCATACCCATAAGAAAACCCTCCCCCCTGATCGACATACCCTTTTAACTGGAT
Organism: Nyctanthes arbor-tristis; assembly: GCA_963692815.1. Classification (NCBI taxonomy): domain Eukaryota; kingdom Viridiplantae; phylum Streptophyta; class Magnoliopsida; order Lamiales; family Oleaceae; genus Nyctanthes; species Nyctanthes arbor-tristis. The sequence continues at coordinate 22,995 of CAVNYN010201848.1, forward strand.
AATATCTTATTTCCTCACATATCCTTTTAACTGGATGATATTTCGTTTTATTTTATACAAGTATCGATAATACCATGTTACTATTTTAGTCTAGTAAATAACAAATATAATTATTAAAAAAGTAGCATGATTTTATAATGACAATCGTTAGATGCGTAATAATTATAATGATAAACAAAATATCAATATGACAAAAATTTTCATCCAAAGTTGATCTATTAATAGTTATGTCTGAAATTAATTATTGCTTTTTATCTTATATATAGTTGAACAAATTTCTAGCATTTTAGGATTACCTGCAAAGTCTTACGCCACTACACAATCTAGTCGAATGATAAAAATTCTATAACAATATAACAGGAATACCGATCTTTAATCTCAACTCATGACTAGAAACTATAGAGCATCTTATCTCATTCAAAAATTTAGATTTCAGTGGAAGTTACTGTTAAAATATAAAGAAAATGTAGTAAGGCCATATCTGGGATGCATGACAATCAGTTAAAGTTTATTTAAAATTATATGTCAAGATAGACGTTAATTACTTTGTCAACCCTAAAATCATTCTTCTATTTTTCCTCTCCAATAAAATGTGCCATTTAGAGTAATCATTTTCTTATTATTTAGGATTACAATTTGATGATGATGAGCTAATAATATAACGTCAACGAAGTGGCCTTCTTACACTTATGTATAACTTTAGTGATATAATTATTGATAATTAAAGTGTAGATGCCTAATGGCTATTAAATTAAAGTTTAGTGATTTAATTATTGACAATTAAATTAAATATCATTTATCTATTTGTAAGTGAAGTAAAAATTCAGCGACATTTGGTACAATTAAAGTTGTTATAATCTATGTTTCCTTTTTTTTTCCCTTAGTAACAACAGAAATAAAAAAGTATCACGTATAATTAATAAAATAAAAAGGATTCATATAATTCACCTTGACAATAAATTTTGATAGCAGAATTCGGGTGGTGAAGAGAGCCCGCGAGAATATTGAAAGTTAATATAGCCAACTGGATGTAGCTCATGCAGAAAAAACCCACAAAATATTTACTTGGTACAATCCATTTCATTTATATATGTATTTATGTAACAAAATCCATTTTACTTGTATTGTAGAAGAAAATAACATCATATTTTATATTTTATCCATGCCTATCTTAGATAAAAAGTTGAAAATGAAAACAAATCACCAAATCATATAGCACCAATGTCATTGCCAATGGTGGAACCGAAAGAAGTCTCACCCGTGCATTGCACGGGAAGACTAATTCCAAAATTTCTAGTAATAAACATTAAAATGTTGAATAGTTTTCTTACATTAAATTTGCATAACAAAATCAGTAAATATGTAATTTTAATTTAGTATTTGATACGTTATATTAGTGTTTTATTAATAATTTATTACTAATAATTACCCGCCTATATACACGTTTAATGTTTAATTATAATTTAATTTTTAAATTATCTAATTTATTCAATATTATTATTTAACGGTCTATTATTGCATATCAGGCATATACAATGATATTTGTTTCTACTCAATACATATTCGAATAAAAAATTCCATACCTATAACAACGTGTATCCACTCCCATATATCTTTCTAATTGGATAATAATAACTCATTTTATTATGTGTAGGTACCATAATATATTATTTTAATCTAATAAATAAACAATATAATACTAAAAAAAGTAGCATAATTTTAGAATAACAATGGTTAGAGGTCTAATAATTAAAATGATAAAAAATATCAAAATGACAAAACAATAATGGTTAGAGGTCTAATCATTAGACATTTTCAATTATAATCACTAGAATTATCGCCCGTGTATTGCACGGGGAGAACAACATCAATAAGAAAATTCAACATTAACGTGTACTTAGTCTCAATCAAACATATATTAAATGCGATAAAAGTAATATATAATTGATTTAACAGTCACACTTAGTTCCATTTTAATACCATGTAATGTAGTATATTAATGGTGCTTTACGATACATTGAGGTACACTATATGAGAAATCACAATAGATCATTTGATATTATATATCTGGCATTAGATTGTTTTCAAAATAAAATAATAATGGTTCTACTAAGAAAAACTAATGTAAAAAAAATTATCTAATCAAATCAACAATCGGTTATATTACACCCACGTGTGTAATTACAAATTAAAGCTTTAAAAGGAATACAAAATAGAGAATAAAAAATTAATATAAACTCTTAATCAGAATAAATTTTAATGAAATTTATTTGTCATAAATTTCTTTAAGAAAAAGATTCTTAATTATATAAAAAATCACCCGTTGTTTTTTAAGGAAGAAAGTTTATGAAAGTTATTTTAATATTTAAGTTATTTTATCAGAAAGAAGGAAAAATTTTAAAAAAATGTAAAACAAATTTAATTGTTCTTTTAAAGTACAATTACAAATCTGTATCATAGTAATACAAATGCGGATAGATGTTTATCCTACTAAAACACAGCGCCAAGAAAATCAACAATACAAGCCCACATATAGTGGGAATAGACACTACAATGAAATATAGAATATATCCATATAGGGGAATCGAACTTGAGACATCTAGGTCCCAGTACCTCAGCCTAGCCCCATAACCAAATGGGCTAGGCCTCATTGGCAAAAAAACAAATTTAATTGTTATCCAGTACAATCAGAATAAAACTGATAATTAGGGATAACTTCAAAAATACAAATGTTTTGTCCATACTTTTTAAAATTAAGGTACATTATGGTTTTTTTTAAAAATCAGGTGTTTCAACTGTTTTTATACACAATAATCACAATTCACTAAAACACCGAGTCATATCAAAACAACTCGTCAAAAACACTGAGTCACACTAAAACAACTCGCCAAAACACCGAGTTACACCAAAACAACTCGTCAAAACAAAAACAATTTGCCAAAACACCAAGTCACAACAAAGACAATTCATGAAAACACCGAGTCACAATAAAAACAATTCGCAACAAAAACAACTCGTCAAAATATCGAGTCACAATAGAAACAACTCGTCAAAATATCTAGTCACAACAAAAACAACTCGTCAAAACAAATTAAACACAACTCCAACACACTGAGTCAAAACAAAAATAATGTGTCAAAACAACGAGTCAAATCAAATACAATCCTAAAATACTGAGTCACAACAAAAACAACTAGCCAAAAAAATCAAACATAACTCCAAAACACCGAGTCACAATAAAAACAACTCGCCAAAACACCGAATCACAACAGTACAACAACTGGTCGGAATAGCTGAGTCACAACAAACACAACCACTTGCCGGAACACTGAATGACGACAACACGACAACTTGCCGGAACAATCGAATTACAACAACACAACGAAGTTGTTGATTGAAACATTAATTTGGTCCATAAAAATCAAATTTGAAACATTAATTCAACACTAATTTTCAAACACTGATTCTCAATTGAAACGCTAATTCAACATAACAATACAATCTCATCTAGAACAATCAAATTATTATTTTTGAATTGAAACACAATCCGATTTAACACAATCTAAAACAAAACGATTAAACAAAATTAAGTTCCAGTCAGATTCAATACAATTATTAAACAAAATGAAGTTTCAATCAGATTCAATATAATATGAAACAAAAAGATTAATAAACAAAATTAAAGAAAAAAACTCTAATTTGAAACACTCTCGTCGGGAACCAATTGATGCAGATGATGAAATAAGTATGAGGCAGGTGCAACGATGACGGAAAGAGAAGGAAGCGGTAGTGACGACGATGATAAAAGAAGGAGGCAGCTTCTCGGCGGTGGCTGCGATGATCGATTGTAATCTCAGAAAGAGAGGGAGAGAGACTGAAAGAGAGGAGACGTCGACAACGATGACAGAAGGATGACGAAGAGGTAGTGGCAACGACAACGAAAGAAGGAGGCGGACAATTGGCAGGGGAGGTGGTGATCGGATGTAATTTCGGACAATCGGCAACGGTCGTTTGTTTTTTGGATTGGGGTGGGGTCACCTGAAATTTCCAAATAAAAACGCGAGTTCTGGTTTTTATAAAATGGTATTAAAAACACCTTAAAAGCCTAATTAACCCTAATAATTATCCAAAGAGATTCCTGTGAATTTCTTTAAGAAGATACTAGATTATCACCCGTGCGTTGTACGGAAAGACACTAAATTGAATTATATCTAACATTAGTGTGAAATATTAAGTAATGTATGATTAATCATATAGAACTGTAATGTTTTGATTATTTCGCTGTTAATTAATAGTTACTATATGCTTATTCGATATGGAATACTATTAAGTGACTTTAGTAAGAATTGCAAAAAGACTCGACGAACTCGATACCCACGGGTACCCGATCCTATTAAGATCCGTTGACTAAATAGGTAATTCGGTTGGCGATGAAATAAAAAAACGACTTGACTTAACAATGTACAGAGGGAGGGTATGCTAATTTTTACTCGTACCCAACCCATTTAACTTTTTTTGGACAAAGATAAAAATAGTTACTAAAACTCTAATATTTAGAAAATTAAAAAAATGATAAACTTATCAAGAAAGCTCAATAATTTCAATTGTAATTTTAATATTTAGAATACTATTTAATAAGCAAAAAATAAAAATAGAAATATATAAATATATTTAAATTGGCTAATAAATGGGTAATATGAATTACATGTACTAACCCTTCCCTGACCCGTCTCCGATTTAAGTGGAGATAAGAAAAAAATTGATATGTACGTTAACGGGTGTAGCATACCCTACCTGTTGTCATTCTTATACGTTAAGAAATTAAATATTTTATTTTTCTCGATGACTGTACTGTGAATTTTGTAAACTATGAAACATTAATTAAACTATATTTATCATATACAAACGAAATAACGTAATAATTAATGACTCGATTTAAAAACATGTAAACAATAATTAAAAATTAATATATCAACTAAAGATTAAATAGTTTAATACAAATTACGAAATACTTCTTAGATAAGATATGCATATTAAAAAAATTTTAAATTAAAAAATAAAAAACATTGAATATAAATTAATCTAACAAAATATTTAATCAAAATATTTGAAGATAAGAATAGATAAGTATCATAATTCCTAATTAATTTTAAAAAAAAAGAGAATTATTAATCTATAAGGTACCACACAATCTACCTAACATGTAAAAAAAATCTAAAATATCCTCACTTGAGACAGTTTTGGCTGGAAAAGTGTGGTACAAAAGTACCGCAAACTAATTTACTTATATATATATATAGATTCTTAATTATCAAAAAATGGATAATAAAATAAAAACAGAAAGTACGGAAAAAATTAAAAAAATGTAAAACAATTTTAATTGTTATCCAGTACAATTAAAATAAAACTCATAATTATCCGAGATTCCTATGAATTTTTCTAAGAAGATATTCTTAATTATCCAAAAAATGGATAGTAAAATAAAAACAGAAAGTGGGGAAAAAAATTTGAAATAAAATGCAAAACAAATTTAATTGTTATCCACAAGTGACGTCATTGATGACGTCACCAGTATTCTTATGATGTCAGACCAGTGACAGGAAATTACAACGCCATATGACTTCTCTTATTATTAATATACATAATGACAAATTAATTATTGCATTTATTTATTATAGAGATTTTAGAGATGTCTTACGAAGCCCACTTTTAGGCGGGAAAGATTGAGAAAATCTCTAATTGTGCCAGATAGATCAGTTAATTGTAGTCCTTATAGTTTCCAATGGATATCATTTTATGGAGTTCACTATATACGTGGTAGGTATCCATTATACATCATAGAATATGTGAGTCAATTGTACCAGATAACTGACATTTAATTGTTGGAGATGGAATTACTAATTATAGAGAGAAAAACAAATTGTTGGAAATAGAATTACCAATTATACTAGTTCGAGATAAAATCATTTGACAACCACATGAAAAGAGTGAGATAAACAAAATGAGATAACAACAGTGACATATATATATATATAAAACAATTAGTTAAATCCAATGACGATTAAAGGACTTATATCATTTATGTTGAGAAATGTATGTTGCATCTCATTTTCCATAAAATATTTTCTAATTACGCCAGATGAAATTGTAATTGTGCTAGATAAACTATCATTTAATATCATTTAATATATATATATATATAGATGTCATACCATACCGGCTGTTACTTTTAATAAAAAAAATTGTTACAAATGTAATAGTGAAGGATTTAACTCGTGACGTAAATGTTAAGAGTAACATGCTTTTAAATCATTATTATTCCAACTCTTTTATTTGTTAATAATTTTCATTTATATATTACTATTCTCGCGTGTCTTCACTCAAAGAAAATATTATTATTAACCACATATATATTTAAAGGCTAATTATATTGATATTATTTTTTTCTCACCAATTTTTCAAATATATTAAATTGGTCAAAATTAAAATGACACCAATAACCATATCATTCTTAACAATTATAAATGTTTCTCCCCTCATATCTTCTTATACCTACGTGCATCAGAAAACCCTAATCAATCTATTTTAATTTTTATAATAAAAAGTTATAATAATCGAAAATAAAAATTTCCTTTACTTTGTACAAAAATAAATTTTCACCAGCTATTACCCTAATTAATAAGTCAGTTTTTCTACAATGTCTTAAGTCATTTTATCGGCAGTGTCTCTAAATTCATAAACCTACGAAATTAGATTTATAGAAGAAATAAAGAATCAATTTAATTAATGTTATAATTTCGTACTAAAAGTAGAATTGACAAAATATATTCCCTGATCCGGTTAGATTCCTGAATAAACATGAATGTAAATGTTTTTCTTTTTCTTTTATTTGAATATTAATTAACTTCCTCTAATATTAATTTGCATAATTGAGAAGAAGAATATAATTTTGTACTGCTATCTTTAAGTTTATGTTCTCAAGACTCAAGAATTCCTACAAAAATCACACTTCGTTTTTAGCCCATAGTTACGAAATGAATAAACTGTAGTGTGTAAATTCTTTATCCCTTCTATTATTGTCTAATTAAAATCTTTATAGTTGATTTGTCTTCCATTCTATTTAATAGTACTTCCTTAACTAATATATTTCCCTCTATTATCTCTTTCTAGCGAAATCTTCAAATTTTTCTCTCTGATTATAACTCAATTTTATTTAAAATTCCTCACATTCTAAAATCCACAACACAGTTTTGGATTTTTTTATAATTATAATTATTACTCCCTCTAACGATTGTCATTATAAAATCATGTTTTTTAAGGATTATATTTGTTATTTGCTAGAGTAAAATAACAATGTGATATTATGAGTATTTGTACAAAATAAAATGTAATATCACCCAATTAAAAAATGTATGTGAGGAACGAGGTATTGTCCAGTTAAAATTGTATGTTGGGAGGGTAATTTTTATTAGTATGAAATTTTTAATGTGAACGGCTATCGAGTGAATACGGGTATGAATATACCCGATAAGTATTATTAGATTGTTAACTAATAATATTAAATGAGTTAGAAAATATAAACGTAAAATATAATAAAGCATTAATCGAGTACATAAAAGGGTAACTATTTTTTTGTAGATGATGCAGATAATTTATTTTTTTTGTCTTTTTTCCTCCATAGATGTGAAGCCTATAAAATATCAATTGAATTCATGTTATTATTTATTTTGATTTAATTATTATTGTAACCATTTATTATTTTTTGCAATTTATATAATGAATTTTTATTAATATGAAATATTGGGAATTTACCTCTCCGTGCAACTTACGGGTTGAATACTAATTGATTATTAATCAGTCTTGAATCCATACATCGTTAATTTAATTTGACGAAGATAACAATGAACTTTAATGAAAACTTTGTGAACAAAGTGACATGCAATCCACAAGAAGAAAATAAACTACAGAAAAAAATTACTACCTCCATTCCGATTATTTGGTCTTATTTTTCTTTTTAGAATGCCCCATATATATGGTCTCCTTTTTATATTAAAAAGTCTAACTTGCATTTCTTTACAAATCTATCCATATTTAATACTTTAATTATAATTATCAATTTTGAATTTTACTTATAAAAAGGGTATGTCAGGAGGGTACTTTCTTATGTGAATGAAAATTCTTATATGAACGGGTATGTAAATACCGGTACATATTATTAGACTGTTAACTAATAGTATTAAATAAATTAGATGATTTAAAAGTAAAATATACTAAAGTATTAATCGAATACATAAGCGGTTAACTACTAATATATTATTAATAAAATATTAATTTAACGTGTCAAATACTAAATCAATATTGTATATTTATTGATTTTGTTATACAAATCCGATGACACGTATGTGTTCAATATTTTATTATTCATTATTATTAATTTTTTTAATTAATCTTCCCGTACAATGCACAAGTGAGAGGAAACCCGAATTATAGGTTGGATGTGTGAACTTGCACGAAGTGTTTGGAGGAAATCAGAATTATAGACTCCGGTATTTTACTATAAATCGATCCGATGGTGATTTGTACATCGTATATCAATTTGTAATTTTATACATACAACTGGTATATTGTACTTTATTTATTACATGATGTCCACACTCACACGTCAATTTTGATATAAATGTACACTATAATTCTACCTGTGCAACCTACGTGTAAAAAAATCTAGTAAAAACTAGTATAGTACCCGTGCGATGCACGAATGACATAATTCAAAATCTATTTATTAAATAAGAAATTTTAAGATTTGATGTTTAAATAATACAACTAATAATAATGTTGATATAACTATAGAAAAATGTTGTCAACAAAATTATATAAACTAATGTAATAATTTTTTTAAATGGCTCATTTGAATTGTAACTAAACATGTACAATCAACTATTTACCTAATATTTATTGTATAATAACTTTATGATAAATTACAGCATAGGCCGCCAACCTTTGCATCCACTTGTAATTTCCTTCCCAAACTTTAAACTTAGACCAATAGGCCCCAACTTTGGAATAATTAATATAACCCAAACCCAACTCAACTCGATTAGAAAAACTTTATTATAAAACCCAACCAAACCCAATGCAATAGAAAATCAACACAAGGATTACGTTGGGTTAGGCAGCTTTTGCGTCACTCTTTGTCATATTTAATATTAAATTAAAGAAAGAAGTTATTTTACTCAATAAAAGAATATACCAATATTAAGAACATATATATATATATATATCATTGTTTTGGTGCAACATCTTTAACTAAAATGATGCAAATCCTACATTATATAAACTAATGTAATAATTTTTTTTTAATAACTCATTTTGAATTGCAACTAAACATGTATAGTAAACTATTTACCTAATATTTGTTGTATAATAACTTTATGATAGATTGTAGCATAGGCCCCCAAACTTTGCATCCATTTGTAATTTTTTCCCAAAACTTTAAATTTAGACCAACAAGCCTCCAACTTTAGATTAGTAAGTACAACCTGAACCCAACTCAACTCGATTAGAAAATCTTTATTATAAAACCCCAACCCAACCCAAACCAGTGCAATAGAAAATCAACGCAAGGATTATGTAATGTTAGACAGATTGTGTCTCACTCTATTTCATTGAGTGGCTTTGTTATAAAACTCAACTCGATTAGAAAAACTTTATCACAAAACCTTACCCAACCTAACCCAATGCAATAGAAAATCAACGCAAAAATTAGGTTGGGAAAGGATGGCAGAATTAACCCGAAAACTAGAATCCGTTGGGGAACCGCCCGGAATATTCCCCGCCCCGTTTCCTAACAGGGCAGGTATGGGGCACAAGGATGTGCCCTGAATCGCTAGAGGGGCGGGGAAAGGTTTTGGCCGCCCCGACCTGACCCGACCAGCCCAGCCCAGCCCCGAAACCCGATAATATTAAGCTATTTAATTAAAAAATCGGTTAGTATAGCATTTGGGAAGACCCGAACCTGCCTCCCTCAATTGCCCAAACCCCAAACTTACACATCTTGTTAATTTATTTGCACTGTAATTCTAATACTAAAAATTTGAAGTTGAATTACATTAAAAAAATAAATTAAACTAGCAATCGGATTCAGTGATCTCATTTTTCATTCTTTAGACACAAAGTCACAAACCCTAAAAAAAAAAAAAAAAGACCGAGGCAGTTAACTGGGATTTTTTCCATCCCCCACCCGACGCGGCCCACCCGGACCCGAAACTTGACCCGTCCCCGCCCCGCCCCGTTACCATCCCTAGGTTGGGTTAGACAGGTTTTGTATCACTCTATTTCATATTTAATGTTAAATTAAAGAAAGGAGTTGCTTTAAAAAAAAAAAGGAGCTACTTTATTAACCAATAAAAGAATAGGCCAATATTAAGACAATATATATATATATATATATCTAACAGATTTCACCATTTTGGTGCAACGTCTTTAACTAAAATGGTGCGAATCCTACACCATAGCAACTCATTTCCAACCTATTACATCAAATAAAAAATGTTATCTATCTTTATCTATTTTATTAGTATTTAGCAACCAATTTAACTCACAAATAAATTTATTAGTATTGACCAAATGGATTGTTATTTGCACGGTAAAATATCGGCAAACTTAAGGAATGCATAGTATAATAAAAATTTATTGTGAAGATCATAAGAAATTAAAATATAAATTTTATTAAGATCATTTAAATTCTAGAAAAGGTCTTTAAATGCAATATTTGTTGTTGAATTGGTTGGTTTGCTTTTATTAAATACAATGTAATATATCTTTAGTTTGGGGACCTTTGATCTTTTTTATAATTTTTTTTGTGCTATACATTCTAAACTACAAACTTGCTTCAAGGTGTTTTTGGATGTGAAAATATTATTTCCACGCTTGTATAGTGAATAACTCATGACGCGATTAAAGAACTTAATCTAAGTGTTATAGTATTACAGGAAATGTTAGACGTACGTACATATGTAAACTATTAAAATTTAGAATTTACATTTGTTAAGAATATATAGATATTATAGATGAAAATTTTCAAAAACCTTCCGAAAGTTTTGTATTTTGTAATAAAACCTTCCACATTACGTAATGTGTATAGATGCACGCCACATGTATTTTATGCACGCCACATGGGATTGGGGGTTTTGTAACAAAATCTCCTGAAAGTTTTGGAAAGTGACTTATGCTATGAATCCGAAAAATCAATTACACGTAATGAAACATGACAAAAACAATAAATACATTATTTTGCTAATATCTTACTACCTCCGTCCCAATTATTTGGTCTTATTTTCCGTTTTAGAATGTCTCATTCATTTGGTCCTCTTTTGCGTTCATTTACAATTATTCCCCATGTAATCTTGGAAATGTAAAATATTATCGTTTCCAGTACTACTCTTTAGATACACTACTAATTAAATAAGGATATTTTAGGAAGTTTATTGTATAATTGTCTTTTCCAATACAATTTTTAGTCTTTCTGAAAAGGGGAAATATATTCACACTACAAATTTTTTAATTACACCACATTTTTATTACTTTGAAGCTCCTCAATCTTTATAAATTATAAAACCGGAGTCCAAAGAAATATTATTGAATTTTTTCTAAACATTTTTTTATTTTTTTATCTTGTTTCCTATTGATAGTTATAACTATAGAAAAATTTTCATTTGTATGTCTTAAAGTCATAAAAAAATACGTAATTTTATTTTTATAGATTTTATATTATTCTTGTTCAAAAGATTTAATTGGTTTTCACACCGAAATTTTAGATGGAACTCATTATTAGATACGAAATGTGATAATCGATAAAAGATTAAGAAAAAAGTACGACGAAGAAAAAGTTAATGACTTAATCTAAAATTTCAAAAAGATGAAGGATATTGAATATAATTAGTGTGTTGTGTATTTAATAAAAAGTGTAGTGTAAATATAACTACCATTGTGAAAAAAGTAAATGAGATCAAGTAATTGGGATGGAGGTAGTATTTCTTTTTCTTTTTCTTTTTCTGGTAAACGCTAATATTTGATTTCTTATTGTGTTTTTAAATTTATTGAAATTTTGTAATAATATATTTTTATATAGCATATTTCTAAAGATACTGCCCGTGCAATGAGTGAGAAACTGATATAATAATATAATAGAATTTAAAAAAAAAAAAGGGAAAAAAAGACAAAATCAATACAAAAAGAAAAGAAAAAAGAATTAAAAAAAAAAAAAGAAAAGAAAAAGGAAGGAGAGCTCTGGAATTAACGGGAATGGGGACTATAAAAAATGGCTTCGGGAATTAACGGGAGTGGGGACTATAAATGGGCTAACCTACACTGTATCATTTTCTTATACAGTACTTTGTTCGTGTTTGGTTTTTCAAGAAATAAGAAGCCGCTAAATTTCGCAATGTCTGAAGCTTATTGGCTGTACAAGGAAGGCAGGCAGCAGCCGGTGGATCCTCCTTCTCTCGGCGGCAAACAATCTCGTCCCGGATATGGTACTCTTGTTTTCTGTATTTTTAAATGCCCGATCATGCATGATACATCATCACATATAACTGGCGGCTTATCATCGTTGTTGTTGTTATTGTTTTCCCCCCCTCTTTTTTCTGGGAGAATTTGGTTTCGCTTTTAAGTTTTTATTTGCAATTCTGTAGCACGAGGGTTTGCATTTAGCGAGTCGGGGTTTTGAAAAAGCATGCTGAACGGAGTAAAATAACTCCAATAAGTAGTTGTCTGACTTTTGTTTCTTTTTTCTAATTATCTGTTGGGAATATTTTTGGATATCTGGGCAGCAAATGTATTTGATTTAATTGAGATGTTGTCTTCTTAGTAGAACCAAAGCCTTTTCATTTCTGAATATTTTATTTAATCCTCCTAATCTTCTGTGAACTTACTATATGTTCATTACTATTTGGTATTTCAATTAGTTACCCAATTGGTGAATAAATGGATGCTTGAAAAAGCTTGACTGTCTACTTCTGGGAGGGGATGCACAAGCCTGAAGATAGATCAATAAATGATTCAAAATAACATCACCCGATTGAAAATAAACATAAACTATCAAGATAATTGACCAAATGGCAGTCAAGGGCGGAACCCTCAGAGTTATTTAAAATAAAAATAAAAAATCTATAGAAGTGGTAAAAGGAAAACTTTATGCTTTAGTGTACTAATTAATTCATTTGGATGCTTGTTTAAGTTAGTGTGAGGTTTGGGAAGGTTTACTTTTTTTTCTTTATTAATTATTTTACCATATTGTCCAGAAATTGCCGGTGGCTCTAACATGTCAAGCATGTATGTTCATGAAGACGAAACAGGAAGACATTGTCTCAGTAGAGATGGTGATCCCATGAATGCGTTGTGTGATCGATACTTACAGACTAGCGTAATAACTTCTTTTCATGCTCATGCAATAAATGTTTTTCTACTATCTCATATGTTTTGTATGTGGAGGTTTAACTCCCTGTTGCAATGTTGCAGCAAATTTCTTCTTATACTGGTGGTGTGACGGGAAGATCCATGAATGCTGGACTTGGAGGGCATCATCCTATTGAAGATCCCCGCCACGCAGCTATAGGGGTTTCTGAACCTGTGGTGGCTGCAAAAAGTAGGGCTGTTGTAGAGGCAGGGAGGAGGCCTGAAATCCCTGTTGTATTGGGAGAAGGAAGGCCTGAAGTTCAACTGCCTCCAGATGCTAGCAGCACACTGTTTGTGGAAGGCTTGCCTGCGAACTGTACTCGCAGGGAAGTTTCTCGTATCCTTTCTATAATTTATAATTGCCTTTCACTTTGCTTCTATTTTTCAATTCTATTTTTCTTCCTTTAGGGTCCGTATGAAATTGATTTTGCAAGAATCAATTCTTATCAATTTTTGTGCTAATTCATTCGCAACCACACATTCTTTAAAAAATCATTTTTCACAGTTCCCCATACTACTTTTTAACCACACATTCTCTTAGAAAATCACTGTTCACAAAATCAATTCTCAAAAAATCTATTTCATACACACCCTTAATTGGATTTGCAGATATATTTCGTCCCTTTATCGGCTACCTAGAAGCAAGACTTGTAAACAAACAATCTAGACATGTAAGAGTTTGTTTGACCCTATATTATCGTTAATAAATGCTCGCTGTCATTATCATGTATGTTTTTTGACATTACCATTGGGCATTAATCTCAGCAGTCTGGCGGAGATTCTGTGGTGTTTTGTTTCGTTGACTTTGTCAGTCCAGCTCACGCAGCAACAGCACTGGATGCCTTGCAAGGTAAGATTAATTTGTGTACTAATTACTCACCGAATATAGAAATCTCACATATTTTCTATTTGGAGCATTTCCAAGAGACTCTTTATATTTAAAGAGCATTTTTGCAAAATAAAGAGCACCTTTAAATTTAAAGATAAAATTTCTGACATATTCCAACACTCTCTTTATATTTCCATCTTTATTTTTACTTCTGATATATGTTTATTATACTTTGTCTCATTAGCAATATCTTTTATTTTTTATCATTGAAAGTTGCAAGGAGTCAATAATAAGTGGTTGGGAAATCCAATTCAGTTACTGCAACCAAATAGAAAGTGGGTTTTGGCTCTCCAAAATTTGAGAGCAAAAACCCACTCTTTAAATTTAGAAGTAAATGAAGAGTCTCTTGGAGTCAATTTTTAAGGATTTGACTCTTTAAATAAAGAAAATCTTTCATTTAAGAGTTTCTTGGAGATCCTTTCATACATACCTTTTTCTGTTCCTGTCATTCCTCTTTAGTACATGTACTTTCCAGTTATTTTCCTAATGCCATGTGTTCTAGAAATAAGAGATGTAATTTCTGATGTACTAAATTCTGGCTTAAAACCTAGAAAACTAAATTTTGTTTGACGCGCTCTTTTAGTCAAAGACTTTATTTGTTTTCCTTTATCATCTGTAAATGTGGGGTAACATGTTCGTCGAACAATTTTTTGTTGGGGGGCACTAGCAAACTGATCACTGAATAGATACGAGTATGTAAAACTCGGGCATCATAAATGCACACTGGTTCTTTCATTATTTTCTCATGGAGAATTGTGTTAAAAGTGGAGAAAATATCAAGGAAGAATTGAAGTCCATGGCTGTGTTAGTGCCTGATCATTTATCTTTTACATGAGTTAGTGGATCACAGCTTTCCCATGCCGCTGCTGGTCAGCTATCTCCTATATTATGTTATTCTAGGTGTCATTTCGGGTAGCAGACAACATTATGATTTCACTACAGTTGCCAATAATATGTAATGTTCATCATTTACGATTAGAAGATAGGACCTCGTTACAGAAAAGTTGCACCTAAAAATTAGACTTGTTTCATCTGGTATTTGCTTGGATTACTTAACATGTCAAAATATTACAACCTCTTTTGAAAGATATATATATATATATATATATACACACACAAAATCCACCGATACCAAATTTTAATCCTAGTAGACAGCACAGCATAAGTTGATGTGACTGTGGTACGAGTATAGTACATTGTGAGGATACGACCTTTTTTAATGAAGATCCCGATTCTGCTTCTATTTTGTTTTTTGCCAATCCTGTGAATTTGCTGGCTTATCTGGTTTTTCGGTTTATGGGTCAACTCAACAAAACAAAATTGTCAAACAGGAAAGTTCAAGTTATTAAATAATTTGACAAGCTCTGCCATAGGTCTCGTGGGCGCAAGTGTTTACATAGTAAGTAAGTACTAAGTAGGTTCAAGTATGCTGGTTTCAGCTTCATTGTTCACCGGAAAGCTTGAGTGAGAAAATATTCTTAACTGTTTGACTAAATAATCAAGTACCTGGGTTACTTTGCATCAGGGGATTGGCAGAGGAATTTAAATAACCTGCGAAAAGGGCTGATTCCAGTGTCCTGATGCATTCATATCTCTGCCTGTAGTCTTTGCCAGTAGATTTCCTCTTTGTTTCTCCAATACACAACATTTCTCAAGGGAGGTGAGTCTTATGCTAATCATTTTCCCTTTTTATCTTGTTACAAGTTGCTTTAGGTCAAGCATAAGATGCTAAGAACAAAAGTTTAGCATACTTGTTTCTTGAAAAGAAACAGGGTCGAGCAAAATTCTTTACCTCCTTGTCTTCCATTAATTTACTGCTTTCGTCGATGGAATCAACTAGGTAGGTACAGATAGTGCTAGGACGCGCTGATACACACTCACCATAAATAATATATATCACTCTTAATTAAGTTGTGTTATAATCTCTTAACATTCATTTGTATTATGCCATTATCGTCAAACAAAATGTTCTATGTTTTCAATTCCTGAACTTTCGCCGTTCCTCTTTGAACAAAATATCATTTTTGGTTGTTGGATTTATTAAATTTTTCTCGTCATGCTAAACCAACCTCTTGGCTGCTTAAATGGAAATTTCAATTGGCAGCATTGATACTGTGGCAACAATGTAAACCCCTTCTATTAAGTATGTAGTTGTCAAAAGCCATTCAAAACAATGTTAATTGGTGTGTAAAATGGTCAAACTTAATCTTGCAGGCTATAGATTCGATGAGCTTGACCATGACTCTGACCATTTAAGGCTGCAATTTGCTCGCTATCCCGGTGCAAGGTCAGGAGGCGGTCATCGTGTGAAACATTGAGTTTTCAAGTTTTACAGGTGAAATTGACATCCATAAGCTTCGCCCGGAATTGACTGGCCATCAGGTTTTGCTGAAAATCTGCATGGTTAATAAATCACAACGCTGAATTGTCGAAAAATGCTTCTGTGTAGGACCCACTCACTTAAGGCGATTTATGGTTAGGAGTATCGCGGCCCTGGAGTTCTATGGATGCTCAATGACGATTAGAATCAGCTCGGATTTTGTGGGTTTTTATTAATCGGAGAGATGAGAGAGGCTGCTTGTGTCTAAGGCTTGTTTAGCCTTGACGTTTTCCCTTTCTACTATAGTAGCGTCTCTCATATTTACTAGACTACAGTAATATAATGCTTCATAAGTAGATAAAAATTCAAGGATGCTTTTACTTGTATTAGGTTTAATATGTCACAACTTTAAGAAATTGTGATGGCTAGGATTATGGGGGCAACGTTTTAAAACATTAACTATTGGTTAGTTTCGATTTGGTTTGGTTTTTTATTATGGATTAGTCTTGGGCAATGATTATATGCTCACTTTAACTTCCTCTCTAAGTGATGGTAACACAGTTACACATGACAGGCACATCTGCCTTGTGGTTTCTTGCAGACCGGTTGCTTGTTGTATAACTGTTTCCAAGGATTTCAAAATTTTAAGAGTCTTTTTAATCTCTTACTAGTATTTTTGGTAACTTCTTAATACTTGAGGCATTTGCTTCTGAGTTCTGTTTGCTTTGGACCCATCAGAAGGGAAATGCCAATTGGTCATAGTTATTTCTACCTTTTGATTGGAAGGTTTTGAACTGTTTGCAAACCACTTAAATGTGCTCTATGACCAAGAGGCTTTATTGGGATGCTTTTGATATTCATTGGGATTAGGCTGCCTAGATGGTATATCAAGGAAAACAGTTCCTTCTAATATGTATACTTCTTTCGGTTTGTGTATCACTCAAGGAATATGTAGTTATTGCTTTTCTGATCAATTAAGTTCACGATAAAATGAAACCAAGAGTTCCCCAGGATTCCCGCTTAATCAAATTTCCAATTGTGGTAATCCCATGAAATTACAAGGATGTAAATCTTGATTCTCAGTGCGACATACTGATGTGGCAGAAAAAAGAGAGCCTCATTAGCATCCTTAGATGAAAGGAGGAAAAAGGAGACTAAACTTTAGAGGCACTGAAATTGGAAGTGTTTAGTTGAAGAAGTATGTGGTTGTTGCTATATTGAATTATGCTTCCGTGGTAAAGTAGCAACTGGAACTTGCTTCTGTGTTAGCCTACAGTTTTTCTTTGCCATCTTACTGAACATTTTCGTCATGACTGATTAAATTGGAACTAGTTCCTTCCATGGAATATCTGATGTTGCTTGACATAATAGAATTCTATTTTTCCCTCCCAGGCATAGTAACTGATCGGGGAGTCCTGGGGAGAGGACATCTAGTTCAGGTTCCTACAAGGAAATTTCTATTTTTGTGTTATTAGGTTGTTTAGATGAGCTTTTTATGTTTTGTATATTAATATGAAATGACAACCGAAAATAAGGTGAAAAGCCTCATAATAACATGTTAGCACAATTAACCAACTTGTCCACAAAGGGACCACTCTTCCCATTCTACTTTGGGCGGCCCCTGGAGTTTTGCTGCTTCTTGGACGCAGCAATTACTTCTGAATCTTCCTCCTATTTTTGTCATCTTCAAGGCAGACTTAATTTATTGAGATTATTATCCTAGGTGGTAACAAGTTAATAGGATCTGCTCTTTTACATTTCTAGAAACATGGGGTCAGAAAGGGAAGATTGACGGAGCTTCTCTTGCTTTGGGAATTCTGATCCCTCCTGGTGTTTAAGTGTTAACTCATGCGAACTGGGAACTTGTTTGATGCAGGATGGAAGTAAAGAATTCCAATGAAAACCTTGAGCAATAAGAAAATATTGGAATCCACCAAGAACAATAAGAAAATCTGGAATCCACCAGACAATTGGAGTAAAACTCACAATGTTTAAATTGAATAATTTTTTGTGTCCGAATTACAATGCAAGAGGACTATACAAGAAGTTAGGAGCAGACTCCAAGAAATACTTGGAGTATTGGCTAAGAAATTGTCACAACTAATCTTGGAGTGTCTTCCAATGAGTCTTGAAGTGTTGTCTAAGAAAAAGGATGAAATAAGAAAAACTAAAGAAATTAAAATCCTAATGAATTAATTAAATTCTAATCCTATTTTATCCTACATCATTGTTTTAATTTTGAGATGGCCTAGATTGCATATAATAACATCCACACTAGAAACACTAACTTTACACTGACGCTCAGTGTTTCAAAACAAGAATTTAACTCTGTGGAAAACCTATGTTTTAATTGTCTTTGACAACATCGAACTTCTGTACATAAAATTTTTAAGCCTTATAGTTTGATTTTCACTAATATTTTCATTTCCATTTAAATTTCAAAGAAATGATTTGCTTGGTTTCATTTTATATATGCATTATGAAGTAACAAAAAATCTAGGAAGAAGCAATGTTTTATTAGATCAAATATGAGACCGTTTGTGGAAGGAGAACCTGCTAGCGAGTTGAGTAACATATATTAGGTTATGAAATGCTATTTGTCACCACTTATCTATGTGGCAACCAATGCCTCATTAAATGATATAGGTACAATTAAATGTGAAAGGATAAGACTTATTTAATTGGATTTCTGTTTTAATGACATCTGTAATTTAAATTGACATCTGGTGATAAATAGCGCTACTAATGGATTATTTATATAAAAAATTTTATTATAGGTATGTGGCAATACACCACCCATGTATTGCCGCATACCCATGGGTGTATAATAAACTTCTTGTTGTTTATATGTGATAATTCATAGGTATTTACTTATCATGTTTGCTCAGGGCAGGGGGTGTCGTGATTATGCTCTCCTTTGGTTGAAACTTGAAAAGGTCAAGTATAGATAGCATCTCTTGTGTCAGGGTTTGTTGAATGTGTGTTCCTTTGCATTATGTATCTGGATGCACCTGCTTAACTCCTTTTAGTGAATGCCTTTGTGGAGAACCACCCATCTCGGTCATCCCACGCCAAAAGATAAAAAGGAACTGGTGCATTGCCAATACGAACTTTATTGAGAAGTTTGAACAAAGCAGAAAGATGTACTAGGACCTTGCTTTTGTTGGTGCAAGTGTACCTCATTTCTCATTTCTATATTCAAGTTGAGTCTTACCTCATTATTGTTGTTGTTGTTGTTGTCCTTGTCCTTTAGTAGGTGCATGAAATATCCTTTTAGTTTTATTACTTGAGCAGGGAACAGCAGCCTAAGGCATAATCATTTTTTGAACAGTATGATGAATAAAGGTGCCTGGGTTGTTATACCAGCTGACACGAAAATGTCTGCCTCTGATAGCTGACTGTAATATTTGATCAAGAAGTATAGCTAATGGGGGGTTACTGCTCATTTTTGGACTGTAATGACAAGTTGGGGATGAACTGCTGCATGGGTATATAAGAACTAGAAGATGCGAGGAAGAGATGTAGGGATAAAGAATTGACTAGGTTCGGTAAGAGGCCTAAACTACCTGGACATCAAGCCACGAGCGGGAGCACAGATGAAGTGGGGGGAATGCTGGGTCGAATTGGATGTGAGCCAATTAGCACTTGGCATTGCCACATACAGCTTGTCCACCAGTGACCAAGAGATTGTTTTCAGCAATGTTTCACGTCATATTATTATATCATTGGACAATATACACACACACACACACACACACCTTAATTAGCACTGGATTGAAGTATTATAAGGTGTCATTGAAGGTATACCTTTTGAAACATATGTTGCACAAGCAATGACATGTACACGAACACACGTGATGCTAACATGTTGGCAGGTTA
Organism: Nyctanthes arbor-tristis; assembly: GCA_963692815.1. Lineage (NCBI taxonomy): Eukaryota > Viridiplantae > Streptophyta > Magnoliopsida > Lamiales > Oleaceae > Nyctanthes > Nyctanthes arbor-tristis. The sequence goes on from CAVNYN010201848.1 coordinate 43,538, forward strand.
TTATATTAATATTAGGAATAATTCTAATTGGACAAAGTTAGTGACAGAAAGTTTGACAAAGTTAACATGTGGCTTGTGTGATTGGTGTTGATGTAAAAGTGATGTGATGTGTTGAAAAACATGATCGTGTCATGTGTTAATTTTATTAGATTTTTTGTAAGTTGTTTTGTCAATGTAGTATAACCCTAAGATTAGTGTTTACAAAGATAAAATGGGAATTGAACTTTTGTTAGGGGCAGATTTCAATACATTTTGAGTGATGTCAATGCGTCGGGGAATTATTGACCCTAATGGGCGTCAGTCTTAGCAGAAACAGAGATAAAAAGTCAATCTTGAACGAAGGATGGGAATATAATTTTTGTCCTATTCTAATTGAAGGAAAATTGCTTCCCTTCTCCACAAGAAATGTGAGTATCTTGTTCCGTCGGAGATAATGGAGACACTCGGTCTATGGGACATTCATCATTTATAATCTATTTTAATAAGATGTCATGAATTCACATATGGGTCTTTTTTTGTCTATATAGAATTAATTTTTTTTTAATACAAGAACACGTGTATGTTGTAGTATAAAAATACAGGTGTCTTCATAACACCCTTGATCATATTCGAGAAATGGGAAAGACAAGATGAAAATATAAGGAAGAAATTGGTGCCCCGTTAAGCCGGGAAGGCGGCAACCGGTAATCGGCTCTTTTTCAAGTTGACTGCACTAGTGAAAGTCTTTGTTGTGTTGTGTTATTTCAAATTTAACCGAGTATGCAAGTTGGCCAATAATATAATGTGTATTTTTTGTTTGTATACACACGTCAGCAATGTACCCATATTGGCCTTGTATTCCGCACGGAATGGGTAATGAATGGAAGATATTGGCATCCGTCCGATACAGATTGGATTCATGAACTCTAGATTAAACACAAGACTTCAATATATATATATATATATATATATCGTATCACGTTACTTGATTAATTATAAGGTTACTTAAGTTAAGTATTTGTCTTGTTTAATATATAATATTATATTCTGCTTATAAATATTAGTAACTTAATTGGGGGTTTGTTTTATTTTCCTTTTCAATTTTCATCTTCAAACTATAGCGCCTTAGCATCTCCAACCATCACCTAAATTTAATAGAAACTCTCAAATTTGGAGGGCATCCCATATTTGGAGGTAGGAGATTAATTACGAAAATACAATAGTTTATTTACGAAATTGTGACGGCTGTAATTACGACAATGTCATTTGTGAATTAATTTTGATTTTTAACACTTAATTATTCTAATTTTGAGTTCCAATTTTTGTGTTTTTATTAATCCTATTAATTTCTTTTGTAATTAAAACATTATATATTTTTTTAATTCTTATTAAATATCATTATTGTAATTTAAATATTAGAACAAGTGAAATTTTATTTCAAATAAGAACGATACAAACACGACAAACTTAACAAATAACAAATGTAAATCGAACAATTTAAGTGCTATAAGACAAACAATCAAGTCAATAATACAAACAACGAGGAATGTTCACCCGCCAGACGCGGGTGAACATTTTGGATGAAGCATGAGGCAAATTAGAAACATGAAACTTAATTTTGAGAAAATTAAAATATAAAAAAAATACCAACTCATAAATTATAATAAACCTCGAGCATATGTTTCACGATTTTATTTATAATAGAAACCATTATTAGTAAGTGCAAGAATACAATTGTTTTGGTGGTGGGAAAACAACCCAAAATGTTCACCCGCGAGAGGGTCGCAAGGTTACACCGCCACCCTGCTTACATGGGGGACTGTTATTGGCCCTCCCACCACCCACATGTAGGAGGGCCAATAATAGCCCCCATGTAGGCAGGGTAGCGGCGTAACCCCGCGACCCTCTCGCGGGTGAACACAACTTGGAAAACAACAGATTCTCCCTTTTTCTTTCCTCTTTTTTTTTGAATAGTTAAATTAAACGGTAATTATATCATCACTACACATTTTAATTTTTACACCACAAATATAAAGTCACCATCGTTTCAAAAATAAATAAAGTCATCATGGTGAAAACACATTTTTTTATAGTTAAGCCACTCTCAATTCGTGTATATATTTTCCATAAATTAATTAGCTTTAATCTATACAAAAAAAATAGACTAAAAATCATATTTCTCAATATAGTACCATGACTTTTTTTTTCTACTTTTGATAAAATTAACATTGGTTGATAAATCAAAAAATATATAAATTAGATCTTAAATTGAAGGCTTCCGCGTATACTTTAATACGAGCTAACTTAATAGAGCAATTAATGAACATATATGTCTCGTCCATGGACTTGAAACCATCTTTCGTACTTAATTTCATAGAATCCTAAATAATTGTAACTCCTAAATTCAATTCAATTTAATTTAATTTGATAAGTATAGATTTATTTTGATATTTCCAAATTTTGAATTGAGTTATAAACATTCCTTCATAGTCAGGTGCAGAGCCCGCTATCAGTATCGGAGTGTACCGAAATTATAGATTAATACTAATTTATATATTATTAATATTTTTTTTTGCAAATACTTTTATGGCTAAAAAATACTTTTTCACTAAAATAGAGTGTGCCCAAGCATAGCTTGACACCCTTATCTCCGTCCCCTGATTTAAGTTGTTATCCTTATTATTATCCTTAATTCATTGGTGTATCGGAAAACAAGTGGATTATATTTTTCAACGCATCACATTATTTCTACATCAATAGTAATCACACGAGCTATATATCTTTTTTTTTTAATACTTTTATATCCAAATAGAACTATTCTTGATTAACTAAAAATGGCTTTGCTCGGAAGTCAAAAGGGAATTAAAGATCCCCCGATCTTATTTCTACAAAAAGTAAACTTCCTGGTTGTTCTCCTCCTCCTCCTTCTTATTGTTGTTGTTCTTATTATTATTATTATTATTATTATTATTATTATTATTATTATTATTATTATTATTATTATTATTATTATTATTATTGAGTCACTTGTAAAAACCTCCTGTTAAAAAAATTTCGCACTCATGTGGCATATATGAATACATGCAATGTGAATTTGAAATACACGTGATGTGTATCTATACACGCCACGTGAGTAGAAAGTTTTTTAACAAAACTTTTGAGAATTTTTGAAAATTTTATTATTATTATTATTATTATTATTATTGTTGTTGTTGTTGTTGTTGTTGTTATAAATAAATGGACTCTCCGTGTACAGCGAGTTACTTTAACAAACTTGAATCTCGAGAGAATCTTGATATTTGAAGAATTCTAGTAATGCTTATCAAAAGATATGGCTACTTTGATTCGGAATAAGATTCTGCATGTAGCCGGGTTCATGTACTCCGTAATTGCATGAAGACCGTCTCCTCAATCTATGTATATATTGTTTGTTCCAAACAGATAGAGAGAGCCAAAAACTGGAATCAGAAAACAAATTGAATTGAATTTCTCTTCTTCCGCAGCTCACAGAATGGACGGGACAGATTCCGATGAATGCCCCGTTAAACAAGTGGATTTAACAGTGCCGAAAACTGACCATCCTAACATGCCAGTGGTGACCTTCAGAGTGTGGCTGCTGGGAATCACTACATGTGTTGTGCTTTCCTTTGTCAACCAGTTTTTCTGGTACAGAACTGAGCCTTTGATAATCAGTTCCATTTGTGCACAGATTGCTGTCATGCCCGTTGGTCACCTCATGGCCAGAACTGTCACCAAAAGGGTTTTCTTAAAAGGAACTAGATTCGAGTTTACCTTAAATCCCGGACCCTTCAATATTAAGGAACATGTTTTGATTACAATACTCGCCAATTCTGGAGCCGGAACCGTTTATGCTACCCATATTCTAAGTGCAGTCAAGCTTTACTATAAAAGGAGTCTCGGCTTCACTCCAGCATTGATTGTCATGGTTACAACGCAGGTAATTTTCTTTTTCTTTTCCACCCACCCCTAATACCAGAGAGTCTGACTCGATGGAATAAGTAGGAAACTGTGTGTCTCAATTATGTAATTCCCTTTGATTCTCAGGAGGAGGGGGGTAGTTTCGTTTCTTGTGGTTTATTTAGTGTGTATATACACACACACACACACACATATATATATATACACACACACACCCACTAGAGACGGCACTTGCGTTGCACGTTTCATTAATTTCATGTTTACATATCTTAGTGATTTGAAAATTGAAAATTCCTTTGCACAAAGATAAATGATAATTACCCATCATTAATAGACAATATACTAAGAAACAAAATGAAATTTAAGCTCAATCCCTAGTAGTTCTACCAAATAACTGAAGGTTTGATTTCCTCAGTGAATGCAAAAGGTACAAAACAAACAAGTGAGAAGTTAAAAGTTCTAGTAAACTCAAAATAAAATAAAAATAAATTCTATCAATTGGTAAGAACCATATGAAAGGGGAACAAGTTTTTCTCTTTGCAAAAAGTTTAATAATAAAGCATTAAACCTTCTTGAAGTAACATGTCCATCAACAAATTTGCACTTACCATTACTTGGATGAATACCAGCATTTTATATGGAATCAAATAAACAATTTCATTATAAATGTAGTTTTACAAAGAAAACAAACTAACATATGTGCATGCAGAGAATCTACTTTATTTAAAAAGTTAGGAGTCAAATGCTTCAAATGATGCAAGCTGAATTAACATTTGATATAATATCATCTCTTTTATCTGCAGAAAAGATAAAATTAATGTAATAACAACTTAAATATTGTAAAGAATACTCCAAAAAAATTAAAACAAAGCAAAAGTACACTAATCTAATAGCTCCATAATCCAATCTTATAGTACAAAACCCAGAATATAGGAATAAGTTCAAGTAAAGCTTTTCTTCTCTAACATCTAATTAAATCCTTTATAAACTTGCTGTTTTAGAAAAAAAGAAAGTGATATGGAAAGCTTTGTGTGCTCATCGTATTTCTGCAAGCAACACATGGACACTCATGACTTGCTTACAAAAACAGAGAGAAAGGTCCCAATGAGGAAATGTAAATAGGACATATACGTTCCATGAGCAGAAAAATAGGAACACTAAAGCATATATATAAGCAACTACCTTCCGCTGATCTTGATGATCTGACGAGCTCCAGCCTCAGAGACGCTTTTCTTTCAGATAAAAATTGAAGTAGACAAAATTGACCATTTCTATGTCAACCAACAAAATGTTAAATCACATAGACATCCTGTACTTCTCATAAATGTCAAGAGACTAAAGAAAAATGTGATAGCATATTATCTATGATCCTCCTCCTAAGAATCACTTTCCATCATATGATATTACTTTCTAGCATTTAAGCATTTGCAAAGAAAAGAAAAAAAAAAAGAGGGCAATTGTTATATGCATCCGTTTTAGGATCCTAAGCTCATAGCTGAGCTTAGATCTGATTAATTATTTGCTGACATCTGCCTTTTCAACAGCTTCCCTCAACTCCATTATCTATATCCAAATCCACTTGTTATTTGTTAATATGAGAAAGCATGATCTTGAAATAGCCACTCAGCAACTATCATAGATAATGAGAAGTATTCTTAATTTACACTTCTTAGTACTGTTATATCATCAAGACAATTATAAACGTCAAGAATATTAATTCTATGATATCCAAATGTATTTAACCATATTGAGGCTCAGAGTTCTTTGTCTCAGAAGTTAAATTTAGGGCACTCTCAAAATACCAAATTAGAAAAAAAACCCATTCTCAAAATAAGGGGGAAGGGGGGGGGGAACTCATGAACAGAACAAAGAAATTAAGAATTGCATTTCAAATTTGGAAAATCAACATACCATTTGACAATCTCCCTTTGTATCTTTCCCTTTTCAGTGATTATCATGAATATAGGATCAGAAGCTAATACGGAGGAAAATGGTAAACATATCCATGTAAAATGAAAAGTAACTACCAAATGCTAGAAGACCATAGCGAACATCGACAGAGAAACCCCAAAAAGGGGAACGAAGGACGACCCCCACAAGAAAACTATAGTAAAAATCCCAAAAATCAGAACCGTAAATGAAGAGAAGGTGAAACCGGAGGTAACGAATGTTGACACAAGCGTCACAGATAGAATCACCAGACGGAGAGGAGTATGAAAATTCAAGAACGATAATTTTCACGGTCTAAAAAGCTTCCGTGTTTTGGACATGGAAGGGAAATTGGTTTTGCCAGAGAAGAGTGTGTGAGTTCCAATGGCAATTTTAGAAAAACAAAGATATTTCAGGGTGATTTTTGGCAACACATTGATTTTTTCGACGATTCTCACTCTTTGAAAGAGTAGTAATGATATCATTGTTTTGATTGAATGTTTGTTAAATTGGTCTGATTTACACATCCGCAAAGCAATTCTCCTCGGAGTCTGGTTATTGTAATGTAAGATATTGACATGTTTACTGTTTTTACCATATAAAAAAAAAAAAATGCAACGTTCAACAGCTTCTGGGATTCGGATGGGCCGGTTTTTTCAGGAAACAATTGGTTGAACCAGGAGAGATGTGGTGGCCAAGTAATTTGGTACAGGTCTCCTTATTCAGGTATGTATACCTACCTCGTCAGTGAGTAGTTGTTTTTTAGACCTGGAGTTGTCTAAAGTCTATTGTTGTTGCAGGGCTCTTCATGAGAAGGACAAGAGACCTAAAGGGGGAGTAACCCGAATACAGTTTTTCCTGATAACCTTAATTTGCGGCTTTGGTTATTACATCTTGCCAGGATATTTGTTCACAATGCTAACCTCACTTTCTTGGGTATGTTGGATTGCTCCCAATTCTGTCCTGGTAAACCAATTGGGCTCAGGAATGCAAGGTCTCGGGATTGGGGCCATAGGAATTGATTGGTCAACCATCTCGTCCTACCTTGGAAGTCCTCTTGCAAGTCCATGGTTTGCTTCTGTTAATGTTGGTGTAGGCTTTTTCCTCGTCATGTATGTTATGACACCTCTCAGCTACTGGTCTAACCTATACCATGCCAAGAACTTCCCCGTTTATTCCAATGATCTTTTCCAGATAAATGGTGCACAATACAACACCTCAGCTGTAATTAATTCAAACTTCAGACTTGATAGAGCTGCTTATGACAAATCTGGTCCCTTATATTTGAGTACATTCTTCGCCATGACCTATGGTCTTGGATTTGCTACACTCTCTGCTACTCTGGTCCACATTTTACTCTTCAATGGAAGGTAAAATTTATTTATACTCATATAGCATATCTCATCTCTTGCATTGTGTCATTTCGTTTCGTGATGCAACAACTCTCTCTCTCTCTCTCTCTCTGCAGTGATATATTGAAGCAAACCAAAAGTGTATTTAAATCGAATAAGAAAATGGATATTCATTCCAGGCTTATGAAGGCTTATAAACAGGTTCCTCTGTTCTGGTTTCTTCTAATCCTCGGGGTCAATATTGCTCTCGTCCTCTTTGCTTGCATACATTACGAAAACACGCTTCAGTTGCCATGGTGGGGTGTCTTCCTTGCATGCGCCGTTGCCTTTATATTCACTCTTCCAATTGGTATAATTACTGCCACTACCAACCAGGTTGGTATTAGATGGAAATGAAATTCAACCTTTATTATTTAAATTTCACACTTTCTGATTCATTTTCATTTCTGAAAATTCTAGACTCCAGGTCTCAACATCATTACAGAATACATCATTGGTTATGCATACCCGGGACGTCCAGTGGCAAATATGTGCTTCAAGGTATATGGATATATAAGCATGACTCAAGCTCTCACCTTTCTTTCAGACTTCAAGCTTGGCCACTACATGAAAATCCCGCCAAGAGCAATGTTCTATGCTCAGGTACACCTTTTTCTTTTGAGTCATTCATCATGCTATTATTATTATCAACTAATAATAACTATTCTATCTGTATGCTAAATGAAATACATTTTCTAGGTGGTGGGGACATTTATTTCAGTCCTAATATACACGGTAACTGCATGGTGGCTAATGGGAACCATTCCTAACCTTTGCGATACATCTGTGTTACCATCCAATAGCCCCTGGAAATGTCCCATGGATCATGTGTTTTATGATGCATCAGTTATTTGGGGACTGGTTGGACCCCAGAGAATCTTTGGCAACCTTGGAGTCTACCCTCATGTTAACTGGTTCTTCCTTGGAGGTGCCATTGCTCCATTTCTAGTATGGCTGGCAACAAAAGTCTTCCCAAAACAGAAATGGATTGCCCTAATCCACATGCCAGTTTTGTTTGGTTCTACAGCTATGATGCCTCCCGCTTCTGCTGTTAACTATACTAGCTGGCTCATTGTAGCTTTTATTTTTGGATTCCTTCTTTTCCGATACCGGCAGCAGTGGTGGCAACGTTATAATTACGTCTTGTCTGGCGCCCTTGATGCAGGAACTGCTTTTCTTACCATCTTGTTGTTTATCACCCTGCAATCCAGAGAAGTTGGTCTTAACTGGTGGGGAAACAATGTGGATGGATGTCCACTGGCTGCCTGTCCAACTGCTAAAGGAATCGTTGCTGATGGCTGTCCCGTTTTTCACTAGTAGATACACATGCTTAGCATCAATTATTTCTTCCCTTTTGTTTCAAATTGTAAGAACCATTTGAGCGTTTTCCATTTTGATTTGTCAGAAACTGTAAGAACCTTTTTAGCGTTTTCCATTCTCATTTCCTGTGAATTTGATTAATGTGTTTTCCTATGGATATCTTGCTGTTTTTTTTGTCAACTAGTGATGGCACGTGCCATATCTATAATGTTGTAATTTTTAACATCATAGAGAACATTACTCAGAATGAGCAAAACTTCCCGCTGAAATAATCAAAGTCCTACTTACTACTGAGAGGCTTCCTGAGTTCCATTATTCCATTTCCAATTTGTGTTTTATTTTCAAGTGCTTGTAAATACAGCAGTTAGTGTAAATTCACCCTGTTAGACGGATTCATTGACCTATCTACATCAAAGTTGTAAATCCCATGGATAGCAATGGCATTCAACCGGCTGTTGAAGCATGTTATATGCTAGGTTAAAATTGGAGATAAGGATCCATGCACAAATCTCATTAAAGGTAAAGCATATACATTTAAACTTTTCTGCTCAACTCTCCCTTAAAGAGAGAGGGGAAAAAAGACACTTACCTGCTCAACTCAATATTAAAGTCACCAAAGTTTGTACAGCGTTCTTCATAATGCAAAACTATGACCACACTATATAAAGGAAATGTGAAAGAGGAAAAGATTCAGCATTTGTAGAAAGCAGACGGAGGAAAAGAATCCAATCACGGACCTTCTCAATACCAGTTACATATAACATCCAAGTCACCGAGCATTCAGTTGGTTTGTTTCTGACCAAGAATATGCTATTTTAATCAAAATCTATTAATAATAAAATCCAAGCACTATGCTAACTTGTCCATCAATTATCGATTTTCAATCATAGGATACAACTCGATTTATAATTAACAGATAAAACTTTTGGAGCACCATGACAGAGGTGATCCTAGGACAGTAATAACTTAATGAACTAAAATCCATATCCAAATATGAAACAATTAAATAAAGTGTAAAGTAAAAAGTTTCGAGTATTTGATATGAATACGACCTTTAAAATTGAATATAATTTTAACTGATAACACATTTGAACTTGCAAATGAGATTATATATGTGAAACCTATCAACCGTTAGAACAAATAATATATGTGTGCGAATCTAACCTTATGCTATTGTACTAATAAACAAATATCTTCTCTGAAAATTTTTTTTCGATTCCATCTAAAGCTATTTAAACTCTCTTTTTTATTAGACGGTAAATGCTTTGACTGATTTACTAATTTGAAAATATTTGACAAGGCAGGTAACTAAAAAAGACGTTGAGCAACTATTATGATTTAGGAAAGCAACAATACATACTACTATATGTAGACATAAGTTCAATAAAATATACCATTCCACTGCAAAATAGACTTAGGTAGAAACTATACAGTCACCAAAGTTTTTACACCTCTCTTCATAATAATAAAAAAGTATTGACCGCATTATATATAGGAAATTTAGCATTTGAAGAAGACCAAAGCAAGAAAAGACATCAATCACCAATTTTTTTTCAGCACCAGTTTACATATAACATCCAAGTCACCAACAATATACTATCTTAATCAAAATCTGTTAATAATAAAATCTAAGCATTATTCAAAGTTGTCAATCAATTATAGATTTTCCACCATAGGATGCAACTCGGTTTGAAATAGTAAATTTCACAAAAGGTCCCCAACCTTTGCAAAAAGTGACAATTTCATTCCCATCCTTCTTTTTCAAGCATGTAGGTTCCCAACCTTTCAAAAAAAAGCACAAAAGGTCCCTATAGGGCAATTTCTATCTATTTTCACATTTATATGCTTACAAAATTACTATTTTACCCCCATTATATGAAATAAAAGGAAATTAATACAAAAACCTTTTAAAAAATCTAAAACATTTAAATAAAAGAATGAGAAAATATATTGCTTTCTTTGATTAGTTACTTATAACTTCCATCAAGTACCACCACCATTTCCTCACTATTTTTTTTGAGGGGAAAGGAAAATGCCTCCACTTAAGTTGCCTTTAACAATAATAAAATAGAATTTATCTCCTATTTTTAGCTATATATAGATGCAAAAAAATTGAAATGAGAGGGTTGTAGCGGAAACAAAAGGGGGTCCTATCTTTTTAAATTTACCAATAATTTAAACCTTTAATTTTTTTCACAAGAAAAATTTATACATGTTTAATCGTTCTAATGTTTATGATTTAAATATCAATGACATCTCAATTATTATTACTTATTTATGTTTAAATTTTGAAAAATTCATTGCGTAAAGTGACTATAACACTAGTGGTAGTGGTATTAAGTGAGTGAATGAAAAAGATAATATATTAATCGATGTATATGTATAGTTTGTATTAAGTTGGTGGATGAGAAAACGATATACAAATGAATATGTATACATGGGCATAGCCAAGATTTTAGTTGAGTGCGGTCAGAAATTTTTTCGTTTTGCGGAGGCTGTTGTTAGGCCGAAATTTTTGTTATAGCAAGATTTTTGTTTGTGCTCTCTTCAACTCTATTTGAGAATTCTGAAACTCTATTGTGCTTTCTACAACAATATTTTCTTTAACAGTTTTTTTTCTAAAATATCTCTCCATAATCTAAAAATTCAAACAAGAAATAGAAATTAAACATAATTCCAAGCATAAACTCAAAATCTAATTTCAAACATAAATAGTCATCTTACTACTTAAAATCTCTAATATCAAATGAAAAAACCAATTTTCAAATTAATGCATAAACTAAAAATTAGGGTTTCACATATTAGGACTTTACTTAATTGAAGTATAAACCAATTTCTAAATTAGTGGTTAGGGCTTTACTTATTAGGCCTTTATTAAATTGAAGTTTAAACTAAAAATTAAGGCTTCACAATAAGTCAAGGGTTATTTTCACTATAGGTCCCCAAACTTTCAATTTTGTATCAATTTTGTTCCAATTCTTTTTTTGGGCCTACTAAGTCCCTAACATTTCATTTATTATCGTATTACGTCCCCAACGTTACATTTCGTCCATAACCTTTCAATTTTCACTATCAACCCCTATCAAAATGACTATTATACCCTTGATACTTTATTTTCACTATAGGTCCCCAACCCTTCAATTTCTATATAATTTTGTCCTCATTATTTTTTGAGCATTTAGAAGCCCAACATTTTATTTTTATCGTGTTATATCTCCATTAATACTTTTCATGCTAATATTTTAATTCTTACTGTTAATATCTATTAAAATTTTGATTATATTATTATTTATTTAAATAAAAAATAACAAACAATATAAAATAAGAAATTCACCCACTCTAACATACTCAAACACAACTCAATGACAACATTCATAAATACTGATAAAAGAAAAACTCAGTCTATAACGGTCTCGATAGATATCAAATATGTAATAAAAAAAGTTGTCGATCTAAATATAAACGTGGTGAATCGAATCTGATTTCTTGATTATCACAGATCATGTGATGAATATGGATTAGGTAAATCTTCCTAGAATTGATTTTTGATTTATAAAAAAATATACTGTAATACTTTAATTCTAATTTAATTTCTTGTCTCACTTTTTTTATTTTCACCTTAATCTGCTCCCTATTTGTTATCTGTCTCAATCTAATATGATCCACTGATTGTTAATCCATAAAAAATTAGAATTAGTGCATTAGGATTCAGTTTCATTTTTGTAAATTGAAAATAAATTTTTTTTAGATCCACATTGATCTATATCCACCACATGATATGTGATTATAATTTGTTGTATTGACTCTCGAATCGGAATTTTTTTTACGCGGATTAGGTATTCATCAAGTTTGGTGTAGATCGAGTTCTTTTTTTATTATCAATACAAGCTAGAATATATGGAGTTTTTATTTTATATTATTCTTTATTTTTTATTTTTATTTAAATAATTAAAGGTTTAATGGTAATTTTAATTAGAATTAACATTAATAATTGAAAGGTTGAGCACAAAAATGGTATATCCCCAGTAACACTTTTCATACTAATATTTTAATTCTTACTGTCAATATCTATTAAAATTTTCATTATATCATTAATTATTTAAATAAAACATAAAAAACAATAAAAAAAATCTACACACTCTAACTGGCTCTAACACAACTGAATGAAAATTTTTATAGATATTAATAGTAAGAATTAAAATGTTAGTATGAAAAATATTAATAGAGATATAACATGATAAAAATAAAAGGTTGGCAAGTAGTCCATACCTTTGAATTCTTGGCAATTTCACCCTTATCTTCATTTTTTAGCAAAATTCATCCTTAGTGCTAAATTAGTTCCTCATTAAAAGGGCATTTTTCCATTTACACCTTAAGATTAAAAATAATTGCAAATAAATGTTCCAAATGATTAGCATTATTAAAAATAAAATAAACAAATATAAAAATAAAACATTTATTTTAGCGTAAGAGTACAAATGATGACAGTTGTAGTAGTTCGATGTAAGAAATGACTGATTGAAATTATTAGCGAGATCACAAAAATAAATAAACTTTTGTTTTTTCCTTTTTTTCCACTCTCATTTTTTACTTTTTAGATACTTTTTCATTTTAAATCTTTGTTCGATCAATAATCAATAAATTTTAAATCTTTGTTTTATCAATTATATCCATATATTTTGGGACCTTCTTTGCATATTTTTAAATTTTAAAGTGTAAGTGGACACGGATGCCCTTCCAATAAATGTTAATTTAATACCAAGGATGAACTTTGCTAAGAAAACATGAAGGTAGAGTTGAAATTGCCAAAAAATCAAAAGTAGGGATTAACTGCACTAGAGTGTTCAAAAGTAGGGACCTTTTGTGCTAATTACCGGACAAAATCATATAGAAATTAACAGGTTGATGACCTATAGTGGAAATAAAGAATCAAGTGTATAATAGTCATTTTGATAGGGGTTAATGGTGAAAATTGTAAAGTTGGGGACATAATGTAATGTTGGAGACGTAATACGATAATAAATTTAAGGTTGGGGACTTAGTAGGCCAAAAAAAATGTGGACAAAATTGATACAAAATTGAAAAGTTGGGGACCTAGAGTGAAAATAACCCATAAATCAATAATACAATTTACCAATTACCATATAAAAATTAGTAACAACTAACAAATATTATTGCAACAATAAATAAACCAAAAGGCCAAAATCATAAACATAATTAATCATTATACATTTATACCCAATTAGCAAATAGCAATTATTCAAACTCAATAGTACTACTACCACTTACTAATTGACCGAGAAGTGACGAAGTAAAGAGGGCCGACTACCGACTGGGAGTCTGTCTCTGGGAGTGGGACTGGCGACCACAAGGTCTGCGACTACTTCTGCTTCTGCTAACTGCCCGACTGCCACACTGCCTGCTGGGAACTGCTGTCTGCGGGAGCTTAGAGGCTAGAGAAACAAAGAGAGCCCAGCCGAGAGAGAGCTTTGAGGTCTATTGGAGACTTGGAGTTGAATCGTAGACTGCCGTTCCGTTCAGTTCAGCAAGATAGCAATTTCTAGACCTTCAACAAATGGGCCACTAGAGGTTATGGACTTATGGGCATTCCAAGCTTCCATTTTCATTTTCACTTCATTCTTTGGGCCAAGGTAGGTTAGCCAATTTTTTTTTTTTTTGGTGGTAATTAGCCTAAACCACCAATTGGCCATTATAATTTGATTAATACTCTTAATTATAGCTATTTTGATTTTTGTAATAGTTATAGAAAAAAAATTACAAAAATACTTACATTAATAATATTATGGAAAAAATAAAAAAAAACCGGAAAACATTAAACAAATTACTAAAAAAATAATCAATGCAAATACTAAAAATAAGACTCTTACCTTAATTAAAGCTCTCACATTCTCTTTCATCTGAAATTATTACCAGTTACAACTGTCATCTCCATCTCCTCAAACAGCACGTTGACTTTGACACCAAGACTATAATCGAAGGAGGAAAAACTTCTAATAATTTCATACGAACAATCGAGGGAAGAGTATCGCACAATGTCGACTTCAACGCCATTTTTTATTTATTATTATTATTTGTCTATATCCTTGTAACTACTCATTTGTGTATATTTGTGTATAATAATCCATAATTTAAAGGTTTCGTATCTCTCCTGATTCTTCTTCCTTGGATTCCGCGGCGTGAATTGAGAAGCTTCCATGTGACGTCCCGAATAACTTATTTATTTCAACTGACATTAATTGCGGCAAGTTAAGTAGTTAGCTAGACTTTAAGTTAGATGCCAGTTAGAATAAAGATTTAACTACTAAATAACTAAAGAGAACTGAGAGTAGCAAATAAAGTAAAATAAATGAAACAAAAGAAAATAAGAAAGGAAGTCAACAAATAGGAAAAAATAAGATAAACAAATAGAAAAAGAAAATCAGCAAACAAACAAACGTCAGGCGATGGAAAAATTCAGCCAAGATAAGAATGTGTGGGGCTTACTAGAAGACTTAATACACCATGTTCACACCTTTAAACGTTCAGCAAATTAGTTTAAGGAGTAAGACTCGTATTGGAGGGAGAAAAAGCAGCTTCAGCAGAGGAAAAGAAGAGAGAGGGCAGCAAAGAAACATGAGGAGCAGCCAAGAAAAATAAGAAAGAAGAAATAAGAGAGAGAAGAACAGAACCATCGTGCCATAAGGGAACCGAGAAGAATTATCGTACGAAAAGGAACAAAGGCAAAACGGTTTGGCTTGCCAGAAGAGGAAGAAGAATGAGAAATTAAACTTCCAAGTGAGCTTTATTTCGATTTTAGACTCGATTCTAGCCTAGGTTTGTGAAATGCCAAGTGGAGATATGATTTCTAGGACTGAAATTTTCCACGAGATTGATAGTTGTGTCTTGTTATTCTTGGGTTATGGTAAGAATGATGGTTGAATATAACTAAAAGGGGAAGCATAAGAGGTTAATATTGAAGCGAAACATGTATATATGGATTTCGTAAAAGGACTTGAGGCTAGAATTATTATATATGTTGTTGTTCCTCTTGGTATGGTATTACAAGTGTCAAACAGCTTCTGCCTATCAAATTTAGAATGTCATAAATGATAGAATAAGTTGAATTTTAATGAGGCACAAATTGGAAAATGATTGTCTGTGAGTTGTCTATCCTTCAAAATTGGAATGACACCATTTGGAGGTCGGTAGGAGTTTTTATGACATGTTTTGTGAGAAGGGGCAGTGTGTACCCGAGAACAGATTTTCAAGAAGTGGTGGAACATTTTGATATTGCCAACATATTTTTCTTGAGCTCAATTTCATATATGATGAACCTATGTAAGTGTTATATCTTGTGGGTGAATTTTGTAAACAAGAGACACAATTTTTGAGTATAAAATGGTCTTAAAGGTGCACTGCCCAAACAGGGGAACTCAATCGTTATTGAAGAGTTGAATTGAGTTTTGATACAATAAGTGGTAGAATGGAAAACTTTAGTTAAGAGTGAAAATGAAAGGCTAAAGGTATGAAACTAAGTATTAAACCGATG